>JAJJMA010347174.1:0-11179 GCA_023529015.1 Papaver nudicaule
AAGGGGGAATTGCACAAAATGGTACCAATACACGATATAATTGCAAAAGTAGTTTATAATTCGGCAGTTACTCTCCATATATATTTTGTGACTTCCTTATCCTCGAACTATCCGTGTAATCCCTAAACATATCCCAACATTAGAGGTAATCCTATCGTTAATTCTATCTACCATTTCTCTGTCTGTAACTACGGAACAATCTCCACTGAAGAGACGCAGAGAATGTAAAGATCGTTGGCCAGGGTTTGTGAAATCTCTATGTTGTTGTTACCAGATTCGTCAAAATTTGAGATTTAAACCTCCAATCATCAATCTGATTGAACTATTGGTTTAATACACGATGCCGATGTAAACAAAAAACTTGAAACAAAACCAAAGCTGTTTCTGTTAATTGATGTTTTATTGAGATTCATGCTCAAAAATGCAGCTCGTTATTTCGGGTCATCAATCTCATCATTGCAATCATTTAGATCAGCACCCTCATCATTGAGGTTCATCTCGCTGTTAATGATGTTTCAATTAAGCTCAGGTTGCTGTTCCTGATGTTTTAGTGAAGGGATTATTTCCTTTTATAAGACAGATGGACAAATCCAGTTGAATTTAGCTCTTCCCTCTGTTACACACTTTTTTATGGGCATAATCAACATCCTTTAATTTTTCCTTAACCAGTGCGTTAATATCTCGTCGCACAGATGTATATTCAACACCGCAGGAACAAAACAAGGAGAGTGCATATACGGTAGTATTAAGTTAAGAGCCGAAGGCTCGTACTCGGCTAGGGTCCCACATAATGCATGGGTCGCACCATGGTCTGTTGTAGACTACAAAAATAGTAGTGATAAGTTAAGATTTAGCCGGCTCAACATCGCAAGCCGCTCCAAAAACCACTGCTGGTTCGCACAAGCAAGGCATATCGGGTAGTACTTTTTGCAAAAATATATAAATAAGTCGAACATGCATCTCACCTAAATCGCACATGGATCGCAATACAGAGGAGTAGTTTCTGCAATTCCTTGTAAACATGTGGGTGGACGAAACACTCGATCTTCATTGGTCAGTTGAAATAAGGAATGGTGTAGAGACTTAGGGGACCATCACTGTTTTGATTTGTGGGTCAAATATTATTTGGAGGGTGAAAACCTAAACACTAAAACGCTCGAATCAGTTCTTTCATCTGGTTCCTTGCTTCTATTCCCCAGCACAACTCTGTCTAAATTTTACTCGTTACCCCGAATCATCCGAGATATAAATCCACAAAGCAGTGATAGTGAATGCGAGGATGAGGCTGGGAATAAAACCACCCCACCCACTCTAGAGATTAACTGGTTATGAGGATGGCATTAGAAGTTGTCTTGGAAGAGTTTCGGGAGGGAGAAGAGGACGGGGCTAAAGAAAATTTTGCTGTTGAGAGAGGTGATGTTAGAGAAGTCCACTGCATCGTAAAATCAAACAATAATCCTTAAGAGTAGTTCTTGTGTCGTTGAAGGGTGTCGTTGAAGGGTGTTGGAGGATGGATAAGCACAGGGGAAGAAGGGGCCAGTGGCGAAAGATACTTCCTCATAGGCTACTGTGTACGTGAACTCCACATAGGGTTCCTTACAGAGTAAGGTTTCAAGTGATTTTATTTAAGCTAATGACAAACTCCTTTCGGCGCACTCACACTGCAATTCTACTTACATTTAGGGTACTTTGCGGAGTTTCAAAAAAACTTAATATGTACATGGAAACACCGTCTTTTTCTGCTTATACCAGTTTCAAAGGAGTAGCTAGTGGCCTAGTGGTGGACTACTAACAGTTCATCCACCAGGCTACACATTTAATCCTAACCAAAACATATATGCAGGTGAGCGTTTGTCAGTATGCGCACCTTTGCAATCAGGTTACGATTACGTTGCAGTCTGATTGCAAGGAGGAATATCTCATTTGGGTTATGTTCATATATTGACCTCTTTATCCTGGTGCTTAATTAATTTTTCTTTCCATCTTTAATTTCTTTATGGACACCCTTTGCTGCGACATGCAGAGTTTAAACAGGCGCTTTTATTTCACAAGATTTTTTGGAACAATAACGTACCATCCAAAGCTAGAGATAGAACAGACTTTTCAAGGGGTGGTATTACTTCATATGGAACATCCTTCCGTTATCATGCCTTTGATCATAACCAACTAGTACCAGTTATGGAAAAATAAAATACAAGTGAAAGTAGGTTTAACTAGCCTTTAATGTGTTAAGACTGTTAAGATACTGTTAGTTTTAGGATGTGAAGATTGAGTGATTTGTTTGATAAATTTGATGTGCAAAATGTGGGAAGCACTTGGCTTCTTCTCACATAGAATTTCTATTTCTCTTTTTGGAATAGATTACATTACTTTTGTTTTCTCTTTCTATATCTAACTTTACTAAATATCTTTTTCTTTTTCTCTTTTCTTCTTTTTGCTTGTTGCAATCCGATTGCACTTCATTTGCAATCCGATGGCAAACTCTTCTAACATTACATTACCTAACAATCTCCTCCGTAATGTGATGTTCCTCAACTCCAAGTAATTCACGAAAATTCTGGAATTTTCCTTTTGGTAATGCCTTGGTGAAAATGTCCGCCCATTGATCTTCCGTCTTGCAATACTTGAGTTGAATTTCATTGTCTTCGACCGCTTCTCGAATGAAGTGGTATTTGAGCTTGATATGCCTTGCTTTAGAATACTCAACTGAATTTTTGGACATTGCTATTGCTGATTTGTTGTCGCAAAAAATTTCAGTTGGTCCTTGCTTCACTTGAATGTCTTCTAGGATTCTTCTTAGCCATGTAACATGAGATGTAGCCATTGATGCTGAAATATACTCCGCTTCCGCTGTTGATTGAGCCACAGTTTGTTGCTTCTTCGATGCCCAAGAGAATACACCCGAACCAAGAGAAAAACAATACCCCGTTGTACTCTTCATATCATCAATACAACCTCCCAAGTCACTATCACAATACCCAATCAGTTTGACATCCACATTTTTGGAATACTTGATTCCAAAATTCTTTGTTCCTTGTATATATCTTAACACCCTCTTCGCTGCCCCTAGATGAAGATGACTAGGTGCACTCATGTACCTTGAAAGCATACTTGTTGCAAACATGATATCCGGTCTTCTATGTGTAAGATATAACAAGTTTCCAATAAGACTCCTATAATGAGTCTCATCAACTCTTCTTCCTCCATCTTCCTTCTTGTGTTTCTCGTTTACCACGAGTGGAATTGATGTTGGATTACAATCAGCCATACCGAATTTCTTCAACAATTTTTCGGCATACTTGCTTTGAGAAATGAACACTCCATCTTCACTTCGATGTACTTCAATACCAAGAAAGTAACGAAGTAATCCCATGTCGCTCATCTCATATTTCTTCATCATGTCTTTCTTGAATTGTTCAATCATATGAGCATCATTGCCCGTAAAAATCAGGTCATCAACATAGATTGCAACAATAAGAATAGACGTACCTTGAGTCTTCACATATAGTGTAGGTTCACTTAGGCTTTTGCTGAAATTTTGCGCCTTGAAGTAACCATCAATCTCACTATATCATGCTCTTGGTGCTTGTTTAAGGCCATACAAAGCTTTCTTCAACTTGTATACCTTGTCTTCTTCTCCTTCTACCACATAGCCTTGTGGTTGTTCGACGTAAACCTCTTCATGAAGTTCACCATTCAAGAACGCTGATTTCACATCAAGTTGATAAGTAACCAACCTTTTTGGGCAGCCATAGCAATTACGGATCTAATGGTATCAAGACGAGCAACCGGTGCAAATGTTTCGTTGTAGTCGATTCCATGCTTTTGTGAATAACCCTTTGCCACCAACCTTGCTTTGTTTCTTTGAACCAAGTTTTTGAAGAAACACATTCAAACGAGTATACCATGCTCTCGGAGCTTGTTTAAGGCCGTATATAGATTTATGTAAACGACACACATGATCAGGATACTGTGGATGAGTGTAGCCAGGAGGTTGCTTCATATAAACCTCTTCCGTAAGAAAACCATTAAGAAATGCATTTTGAACATCAAGTTGTCGAATAGGCCAAGCATATGTAAGCGCCAATGTTAAAATAATACGTATCGTACATGGCTTGATAACCGGGCTAAATGTTTCTCCATAATCAAAACCTTCTCGATGGTGACACCCTTGAGCCACTACACGAGCTTTGCGTCGTTCAACAGTTCCATCAGCAAGACGCTTATCTCGAAACACCCATTTAGAACCCACCAAATTCATATTGGGAGTTCTTGGAACATAAGACCAAGTGCCATTCTTTATAAGAGCATTAATTTGATCATCCATGGGTGCGCGCCATTTAGGATCTTTTTTTGCCTGCGAGTAACAAGTAGGCTCAAACAGATCATCAGTAATTTTGGCATGTCTCGAAGCTAAAAGAGCTTTCGGTTTGAAGATACCGTCCTTTCCCCTTGTAACCATGGAATGGTCATTCCTAGTCGGTGGTCGTGACACCGGAACTGATTGTTCAAATGAAGAAACTGACTGGACAGTATCACCTGGTTGTGCAGCAGAGAATATGCTGGCAGATGTCGGGTGTACCGGTTGTTCAACAGTATAAATGTGCTGAACTACATCAGCTGGTGTAAAAGAGTCTGACGTACCCATTAATTGCCGGTGAGAATGGTCAGTTGAGAATTCAGGAGCTGCTGCCGTGGTTTGCACAAGTTTGTCGTAACTAGGCAAAGCACGAGGTGGAGATTTACTTGCAGAACGTGTCTCGTCTGCTGTAGGATGAACACTGTCATGTAGTGTTGTTGGAGCAGATTGTGATGAAGCTGCAGTAAGAATAGGTCCCTTGGACTTCCTGGTATAGACTTGTTGAAAGCGCTGCTGGACTTCCGGATTTGCTGATAAAGGCACGACTGATGTGGTCGAGGCACCGGGTGTGAGGACGCTGTCAGTGGCAGGCAAGGAGGATTCCTGGACTCCCTTTGTGGCAGGTTCAGACAAAGACTGTCGGACTCCCGTTGGTGCTGTAGCGTCAGTTTCTTTGGCAGACAAAAACTGTTGAGCTCCTGAACTCTTGTCACCAATCCATTAAGCTGCTCCAGAGAATGTGCTGTGACGTCAGTTTCCACTGACCCATTTCTGTTGGAAGTAAGAACAGGTGACGGGATTGCAGCTGACTTTTCTGGCACTGCAGGCGTCCTTTGCAATCTGGACGGTGAGCTGGACAAACTAGTTGACTGAATAATGCCAGGAGATGCATCTTCTGTGAGTACCGGTCTTCTAGCTGAAGGCGTTTCCAATAGGCCAGGCATACTGAAATTACTAACATGAGAGGACTGCAAGCAAGGATTAGAAATACTGATAGAACAAAGATCAGAAGTTTGAATAGGCGGAGATGAGGGTGCATTAGAAGCGAGTGGGACAGCGGAAATACGAGATGGAGATGGTACCAGCGATACCGGAGAGAAAGAAGAGTAAGAGTTTACTTGTGGAGGATCTGATGGAGATGGTAGTACCGAGGAGCTATTTGCAAAAGGAAAAACAGACTCGTCGAAAACAACATGTCGCGACCAATAAACTCGACCAGATGGAATGTGAAAACACTTATAACCCTTGCGAGTTGCACAATATCCAAGAAAAACACATGGAGAGGATCGGGCTTCTAGCTTATTAGAGCGGTAATCTCTTAAATGTGGAAAACAGAGACAACCAAAAGTTGGAAGAGATAAGAAATCTGGGACTCTATTAAACAACAATTCATAGGGGGATTTAGCACCTGTAGGAACCGAAGGAACGCGATTCATAAGAAAAGTAGAAGTAGAGAAGGCATCATACCAAAAACTAGAGGGAATAGATGCCATTGAAAGCAATGTTAAACTTGTTTCAAGAGGATTTAGTCTGTGGAGGATTTAGTGATAGCCGTAAAGTATTTTTCAAACATACAAAAGGCTTCAGATATAATTCTGTTCACACAAGGCTTGATAGGTAGGGTTCCCTCCCACCTGTTAAATACAAGAGCTCTCTGTCTCTTAACAATTTCTGCCCACTTGTGAACTAAATCTTGAAAACGATAACCCTTATGAGCCGAAGAGGGAATTGCCCGCGAAAGAGACGTTCCATCCTTTCACAATTAGAGACAAGATTATGCCTATTACTGATCGTGATCACAGGTTCTTCTGATCTTTAGTGTTCAAAATAGAAACGGTGTATAACCAACAACCTTCACCAACAATATCAAACAAAAAGGAAGAAGTCCGGCGAAAATGCTAATAGACTGAAGTAAAGAAAGCAGGGGAGGTTCCACTATCTAGAGCAGTGGTAACCTACCCTCCCCACTAGGGGGATGTCAGGGGTTCGACCCCTTGGGGGGTATCAAGAAAAGAAAAAGTACAGAAAGCAGGGAAAATCAAAAAACAGATCCCCAGAGCATCACTGGGAAGGACGAAGGGGCATGCCAATCCGCCTATACTTCTTCTCTATGTCCAGCAGATTAAGAGCATTATTAATTTCGGTAGCAGCCTTACATTGAGCCTTATATTCAACTTCAGCCAGTTGTACCCTATGCGAGGCACTCTTTAGCTGAAGGCTGCATTGCAATTCACCGATCTCTTTTTCAGCAGCTTTCAAACGAACTTCAGCAGTAGAAGCTAGACCCTTTTGCTCGTTGAGCTCCCCTTCGAGACGAATAACTTGCCGCTTCGATCCAAGAAGCTCATCACTTGCAGATTGAAGCTTTGTTTTGTAATCTGCCAAAAAGATAATCAAGGAGATTAGGAAAGCAAGACAAGAAGAAAAACACACTCAGCAAATGAACTACTAGACTACCTAGCAAAAGTTTAAGATGCTAATCCAATTCATCTGTTGTAGAGTCGCAATGGTCATCGTGAACATCACACACTGATTGAACCAAAGTTGGGTTATCTCTACCTGCTTGATAGAACTTTCATGTTGGAGTTGGTTAACTGACTCAACAAAACGCTCTAGCTCCCTTTTCATCCTATGAATTTGGATATCCTGATTTCGGACTTCTTCATTCAATTGATAATTCCGACTTTCAGAAACACGAAGAGAGTCAGATAAAGCATGATTATCTGCCCGAGCATCATCCAAATCCACAGAGAGACTCGAGCAAACCAAATCTCGAAGTTCAAGGGCCTCCGCACTCTTTTGTGCCTCATCTGCAGAAACTAAAGCATCGGACCTAGCACCATCTCTTTCAACAGTTAAGGACCGAACTTCATCTTCAGATTCCCGAACTCTGTTAGATAATCCTAGAATCGAAGACTTCAACCACTCTAGCTCATTTGAAGTATCAGACTTAACAGAAGAGAGGTCATTGACACACCTGGTCAGTTCCTCCGTCCGGGTTTTATAAGAAGATTTTAGAATTCGGAAATCATCACGCAGGTTATTGAACTTAAGTCGATGTTCTGTTGTTTTAAGCTCTAAAGACCGGATCTTGATTTCAAATCTGAGTTTCTGCAGGTGCGTTGCAATCGAATCATTCATCTCTCCTTCTGACCACCACGACTACTACTCGTTCAGAAGGACTAAACTCAAAAAGGGAAACGTCGAGAGAAAGGATAGAAGAAACATTACCTTGAGCAGAAGATTCAGCATTTATAGCACGACTACGGAAATCATCCAATTCCTTCTGCAACAATTCAACCTGAAGCTTGAGCTTTCCGCTGCCTTCACCGGAATCTATTTCTTTCTCTAGCTCTTCGATCCTCGATTTTGCTTGCACCAACTCAACGTCACGTTTCTTAAGTTTCATTTCCAGCATGGAGGACTTACACCTAAAGAACTGAAGAAGCAGCTGATCCGCCATATACTTCCGGTAAAACTGCACAAAACAGAAAATGAGAACCTACAAACCAACAAGGTAACGAATCACAACGTCCAGGAAGTACTTACATTTTGGAAGGCCCTGTCAGGATGACCATAAGCTTCTGCGTCGGACAAAGCAATAAGACCACGAAAACTGACAGGTAATGAAGGTCGAAATGCAGAACTAGAAGAAGGAACTCCACCCCCAAACCAAGCAGCATTCACTTCGTCTTCAGGAGTCACCTTCATTTTGGAATGAACCTCCAGAACCTCAACATTCGCCTTACCCTTTCCAATGACAGAAGTGGCTAAGGGATCCTTGAGTATACCTCTGGCCGAAGCCCATTGAATGAACTCCTCTTCTTCATCATCATTGATATTCAGCATGTTTTCATTCTCCTCCTCTTGCATCGAACAGGTATTGAGGGTCTGTTCATTGTTCTCTTCTACCAGATTGAAACCCCAATCACCAACGATGTATGGAGACGAAGGATTGGAAGCAGGACCTTTAGTAGGGTTATCATCACCTACCATCCACCCGTGGGAATGAGTGCTGGACCCAGGTTCGAAGAACCTTTTCCCAAAAGAAACTTCACTAGTGGAATTCATTCCTTGCCCGAGGTCAACAGAACCAGACTCTACCCTGCTGGAAAACAATTCCCTCCTTCGAGAAGAAAAAGGAGTGTTGTGCTCCTCCTCATCCCGGCCGTTAACAGGGCTGTTCTGAGGCGAAGGCTGTGGAGAACTTAGAAGATTACTTTGATTAGGAGCTGACTTCGCATCATCAATTTGGGCCATGTTTTCATCACCCCCATGGGACACCCGACCTTCGGACCCATCTCCATCACCCTCTTCAACATCACCGTCCTTGACCTCGTTTTCAGGAGTAGGACTGGAAACTTCGGGCTCTTCTTTCTTCTTGTCAATTGTAGTAGATGAATTGACAGGTGTAATCCTCAGTTTCTTTGCAGCCTGTGAGAAGACAAATCAGTCAAGGCTGGGGCAACTAGCATACGAAAGGGAAATTTCGATACTGAAAACCTTACCCGATTAAGTTCTTCTTTTTCTTGCTCATGTTCTGTTTCCTCCTCATCGGAGCTCTGAGCCCACGAAACTTCTTCTTCATCTTCCTCATCACCTTCTTCAGCTTCGTCCTCGACTACGGACTCCTATGGCAAAAAGGAAAAATCAATCAAACAAAGCAGGGCCGACAGAAACCCGAGGAACGAAGCTTGAAGTTCGAAAACAATACTCACCACGGAAATTCCAGTCAGATTCAGCTCCCAAGGACAGTAGCCCTCATGCCCAGGAGGAGAGACTGAACGAGGAGGACCAGTTCGATGTACGTCATCCGCCTCCCATCCCCAGGCCCAAGGACCTTCGATGACAATAGGAGTCCGATACCACCACCAGTCATGATCGTATCGAAGAACATCACATTGAGGAAGCCTTTTTGTAGTACCTGGAACATGCTTCAGCTGGGAAATATCGATCTCCTTGAGCAAGCGTACCTCACCAGCCTCTGTATGCCTTGGGAGAAGAGGAATACGCTTCGGCCCCACACTCCACCGAAGACGATTAGTCTTTGCAGTATGATCAGTGTAAGTAAGATTAAAGTTCTTCGGAGTATACCAATCCCTTTCACTGGCCAGAGGGGTGTATGACTGCATGCAAGTTTCACCACGACTTCGAAGACGAGCCTCTGTGAGTAAACGCCACCAGTTACCAGTATAGGTACTGACATGACGAGGGAAGGACTCGTAGGTACCCTCTCTTCTCCTCGAAGACAGAACATCATAGAAGAACGAATCTCCATTTTTGTAAAGAGGGACCTGCAGACCTGCCTTAATAGCACCCACGGTGGTCAACAACCTAGTATGATCATAATCGAAGCCTTTGATCATCTCGAGAGTCAAATAATCACCATGATCATAGAAGTAAATTTTGAAGCCATGCAGATTATAATCTTTCTTCAGCTGATCAAGATCGATGTCAGCATAGCTGTCCACAGTGGGATCTCGCTTTTTCTTCCTTTTCCTTTTCTTTTTCGCTTCAACAGCAGGGGCATCCTTGGTAGGAGAAGAAACCTTCAGACTCGAAGTGGTAGTTTGGGTATGCTTCGAAGCAGGATTCTTCGTGCTAGAGCTAGGAGGAGGACGACCCGAAGATGTGGTCTCCCTTTTTCCAGAACGGCTAGGTTGCAAGCGTTTCCTCACGGTTGGTTCAACATCTTCATTAGGAGACGACATCAAAGCCTGCAAATTTTCCACAAATAAATCTCAGAAAACACCCACAGCAATTCTTATAATTACAGCAAAGAACAGGGGCAAGTATACATATAGTTGCGTTTCACTTATCCCTAAAAGAGCAAATGTTGAAGACCTAAAAGACTATAGGCCGATCAGACGTTGGAAATGGTCGAAAGACGGTATCTTCACAGTAAAATCATGTTACTCTGCACTACACGATCACGATACCACAACTGTGTTCCCTCTTGATATTGTGTGGAATAAATCTAATTCATCTCATTGCCTCGGAAATGTTAAATTCGAAGAACTAGTCTTAAGATGGGAAGAATTAGTTAGGAGAGAGTTTTTCTGGTATAAATCTAATTCAAGCTGTTACCCATAAAACAGTTTTGATTTTGTAATTCTTTCATTCTTTTCACTCATTTATAAAATATATATCTTATTGATCAAAAAAATAAATATAATTTCCTATAGGTGTTCTTTGAATCTTTGAGCAAGGCATTTTCTGGGGCAGATGAACTATTACAGTAGCAGCAAAAATTTACTAGGGCAACAGAAGCAATCAAAAGCAAAATCAGCAGTAAAGAGTACAAATCAAAGACTACAAATCAAACATTCACAATCAAGAAAAAACAGGAGCAGTAAAGAGTACCTGTGATGATTTCTCTCTGAGATACACAATCAATGACGAAAGCTTAACGATGGTAGCAAATTAAAAGAAACTTTGATGATGAATAAAGATGATGAAGACAAATAGACCGTACTTATAGAAGAATCCCTGCAAATAATAAACTTACGACAAAGTTCAATATTCGGTAGCACTGTAGCAGAAAAGAGAAGTTGGAAAGAAGAAAACTAAATGTATGGACCACTCCACCCAACTTATAGCAGAAACGAGAAAACTTTTGCAATTAACGCGAAAATCTAGGGGAAGATAGAGGATGGCGTGGGTTATGGGGGATGCCGTGTGGAATCTCTTTCCGACTTTAGCCTCAGCCAGAGTACGGAAAGACAGGGGCAAACTGTAACCCCAGATATCACCATACAAGTGGCAGCATCTCCTATAAGGTGCACTGAAGCATGATAACCGAGCAAGCACATGATCATA
>JAJJMA010347204.1:0-12339 GCA_023529015.1 Papaver nudicaule
TAAATGAGTGGTGGTGTTGGTGGCGGCGGTGGTGGTGGTGGTGGTGGAGGCGCTGGTATTAGTGGTGATGGGGGCGCTGGCGCTGGTAGTAGTGGTGGTGGTGGCGCTGGTAGTGGTGGTGAAAACATGGAGCGGTTAATTAGCATAAACAACACTTGATTAGTTCAAATTTAAATATTAAATGAAGATAAGGACAAATTAATATAAATTGGATATGGGGTTTTCTACTTTTTATGTGGGTAACCCTTTGTTTCGGTTTGAAGTAGGGGTGAGCAACAGTGCAACGGTTGCGGTTTAGGGGGTCCCCGCGACCAAACCGTCAAAAGGTGCGGTTTGAAAAATCAAACCGCGACTGCACCGTGCACCGCCGGTTTTTAGAACCGCGGTTTTGCGGTTCTTGCGGTTTGGTCGCGGTCCCCCGCGGTTTTCAATACAAAAAAAAAAAAAAACAAAAAAAACAAAAAACAAAAGTAAGTCTGTTTCTGTTTCTGTAGGGTCCTGGAAGATTATTTTCAGGTAAGTCTGCTTCAATCGGAAATTAATCCCCCTGCAACAGACAACTCCTTTATCTACAACCAAAAATTCGCCACAAAACAGGTTCAATCGGAACCTAACCCCCCCTGCAATTCGTACTCTAACTCACCAGCATCAGGTATTCGTACTCTTCCTTGTGATTTCAACAATCAACCCATAGAACCCACAGTATCAAGCAAGAACAAACACACACACACCACCAGAATCTGGGTTACCATAAGTAGATTACAAATATCTAATACCTTAATTATTAAGTAAGATCAATTGAGTTCCACGAGATATTGTTACAGAAATTCCAAGATCGGTCAAGTATAGATTAAAGGTCTGCAAACTTTAAGAAGATTTCGATGCCCGACCATCAACACATAGATCTGCAACAAAAAAAATTATGCATAAATCAAAATCAGTGATCTTCATTTTTGCATTCATTTATCATCTCCTTCCCGACTTGGCTCCAACCCGTGCTTAGATCTGCAACAAAACTACTAGCAACGATCTTTTGCCTCCTGATCCTTTCTTCAATGTTTTTCTTTTTAAGTCCAATATACTATGAAAATATGAATCCATTAACCCAGAAATGAAAACACACAAACAGTACAAAGAACTGAAATTTCTCACCTAACAAGATCAGATTTAAACCAATACTTTTAAACATGGGTTTGTTGCATCGGTCCACCATTTACCTGCCCAATATCTAATCGAAAATGAAGTTCCAGCTAACCTTCTTCTCCTTCTTCTCCATTTTTTTGTCTATGATTTGTTCTTGAGATAAAACCTAGCCAGATCGAGAAGAAAGAAGAAGAAGATCGAGAAGAAAGAAGAAAAGGAGTTTTAATACCCTAAATTACCGTAACTATCCCTAGGTATTAACTTAATTACGATAATACCTGCGGTTGCGGGTAAATCCGCGGTTCTCATGGGCCAACCGCAACCGCCCCGCTAAATCATGCGGATTCGAATTTGAAACCGCCACCGCCCCATTGGCTGAACGGTTTGGGCCCCAAACCGCAAATTTGCGGGCGGTTCCGGTGCAAATCCGCGGTTTTGGTGTTTTTGCACACCCCTAGTTTGAAGTGCCAACAAAATTCTTGCAGTGCCAAAAACAGCACATAAAATGAAACCCAAAAATCTATACGGTTGAGCCCATACCTAACCTATGATACATACAAAGCCCAGACACAACCCAACCCAACCCTATCCCTTCTTCTTCACCAGTTTCTTCTAGTTTGTTTATTTTCCAATGGCTCTCTCTTCACTCCATTTCTTCTCCTCGTCAATCCTGCCTTCCTCTGTAAGTGTGTCGCTTTGCTTTAGGGTTTATAATTTCTCCCTATCTATCTTACTTACGCACTCTCTTTCTCTCAGAATTTGGAAGCTAGACAAGGAAAATCATGGAATTTGAACTTGTCAATTAAATCACAAGTAATTTTCAATTCTACTTTTGTTCAGTTCTTGGGGGATTGTTTTTTTAGTGTTTCTTGATTATTCATTAAGTATATATAATTTGTATCCAGTTGTTTGTTATTTGCATTAAGCTTATGAGTTAACCAAAATTTATTCGATACAGGAATTATCACAAAATAGTGGTAATAATGGAAGGAGAATATGGAGGCGTAGAAAGCTGGTATGAAAATTTATGTTTTTAGTTTGACTTAATTCGATCTCTATTATGTTTGCGTTTTTGGGTCTTGATGAAACTGGAATGAATTGGAAGAAAGGTATTACCTGTATTGGGGAAACATGAAATGTAGAGTAATATTCATGTGACATTGTGACTGTTAGAAAACAGAAACCAGTACATCTAGTAACTAAAAACGAGTGAAGTCGTCTACAGTTTCTTGTGGGGAATAACAAAAGTCATTTCTAGTTTGCAGAAAGATCTTTTGTTTCTGAGAATTATACATTTATGGATCGATTGGTAGGTCAGGCACATTTTATCCTATCTTAAATGCATGTCAATCCAATGGGTGGTCTCCTGATCTCGTACTTCCTTGAGGTTACAGATATAGGGAGCTTGATTGTTTCTCATTTCGGAGATCATCTTTTGAATGCCTATTGGCCTATCTTTATCTTTAGCTTTTTAGTGGTCTGTTTCTGGATTGTGGAGTTAAATCTAGGGACGGATTATCCATTAGTCTTGTTTGAGAATGTTAAGGAAATTTTGGTGCCAGTCTTCCAAAAATATTGTTGAATTTTTGTTTTGTGTACTGCTTATTTCCGGTTAGATTGCAGTTGTTTCTTGTCCTGTCTGACATTCAGCTTACACTCAAGCTAGTCTTCCTTGTGGCTGCACTTGAAGAGCTTTTATGCCAGTTATTTACAAAACTCCCGATTTCATATAGATGACATTTGCATGGTTCTAGATGATTACAAGATTTTTACTAGTAACTTTCAACCATGGTGGTTAAGAGCTAATACTTAAGTTTGTCTTTCAGACTAAGAAAGATGAGAAGGTCAGATATAAGATGGATCGAATTCCTTTCTTGGAAGAGCAAGTGAGAAAAGTAAGGGAATCCGGTAAACTCTTGGCAATGGACATAGAAAGGCTTTTGTTGTCGGAGGAGAATCGATTCGATTTCGTAAATGAGGTAGCAGCGGAAGCGAAAGAATATGTTGATAACAACCGAGATGAATACGGAAGTAAGAAACCGATCCTTCATGTGCTTAGTAATCGTGTAAATGATGCTGGGTTCTACCGTCCAGAGGCATACTTGGAGTCGGATCCTTTTAAGCCACCAGGTTATCTAAGAGAAGAAAGAATATGAAATAGCATATGCGAGTTCTAATTTATGGATTTTAATAGCTCAACCTTTCAGTTAGATGACTATGTTAAGATGTTGTACCGTTTTTGATCAAAAATTGAAACTAATCATAATGTTCCATAAAAATGTTGTTGGAATATGCTCAGATGAATCACAGATTATGATCATGGGAATTATCTTTATTGGTCTACAAATGAGTCCAAGATGTTGATGTGTGCATATGGAGTTAACAGCTTTGACACTCAGGAATATGTTTGGAGTCATTTCATAACAGCAATACGTGACGAGAAAACATACTTGTGAGCATGTAGGTAAATAGCCGGCTTAGTAGTTTGTTATTGGGAGACTTGTTCTTGTTCAGAAATGCAACAAAAATTTATTGACGTGAAAATACAGCTTAGAAATTTCCTCTTTATGGAGAGGAACATATTTAATATAACAAACCCAAATTACACAATAATAGCAATCAAAAGGTTATAGAACAAATAGTGGGAAACTTTTGGAAAAGCTCAAAGAAAACAGAGAGCAAAGCCAAATTAGCAAACCTGACACTTAATACACTCTTCTTCTTCTTACAGATCTTGTGCCTGATTTTCCATAAAGTGGAATCCGTGGGGAGAAAGAGATTGGAATTCTTTTAACTTTTGAAACCTAAGCCAGACCATCTCTTATTTACTTCTTTTTTCATCCTCTGCGAGGTAGAATCAAGCAAGTTTGTGAGCGATTTTGCTTTTTTGTTACGGGATCTGCCAGCTTCCTTTAGTAGCTCGGCAAGCCTTTTCTTCTCATCATCAACATCTGGGTTCGCTGTTCCCAGCTTTTCCTCCCTCACCTTGAGAATATGTTCCAATATCTCGATTGCGTCTTCCACTCTGAAATGCAAATATATGCAGAAATGATCAAATAAAGCATGTTATATAGCATTCTACCCTTTCTATGGAATACAACTTAAAAGTGTCACTGCAGGGACACAACGAAGTCTTGAAGATGAGGGAAAAGGTTGTACTGGTAAGAAGTTCAGTACAAAATATAACTTGAAAATACTTTTGAAATGCTTGAATGGTTGATAAGAAAATATTCTGAAAGAAAAGATTTGATCTAAGCCAAAATGAATTTGGTTGCCAAAGCAAGAAACAAATCACAGAGAGACAATTATCTTTTTTTTTTTTTTTTTTTGAAGTTTGAAAGACAATTTATCTTGAAAACTGCCATGGAAGATGAATGTGGGGAAATGAAAACAAGATCAAAAGAAATTATTGTTCTCTAGGAAAATCGCATATAACAAACAGAACTGCAATTGCTTAAAAGAAATCGCAATATTGGAAGCAAGAGTAAGATGAATACAGATATATCTGGATGATCTCTTACCTGCCCATGGCATCATAAGTTGCTGCAAGGTTGCTGTATACACCAAGTGTCTCTGGGTCAAAGGGACCGCACTCCTGTTCAAGTATGCCCCTAGCTTCTTCAAATAACTCAGCAGCTTCATCTATCTTGTACAGTTGTACACAAGCCAATCCCATTTGGTTCAACACAACACCGAAAAATGCTGATTTTTTCTCTCCACTTGCTCTAAGCTTTGCCACAGCACTCTCAAAAGAATTCCGAGCATCTGAATACCTCCCAACCATGTAAAACATAACACCCATTTGAGCTTCTATACCTGCGATTGTACTTCTCTGTCCGGGTGTATCATCTAATAACTTCATTGCCTTCTGCAAAAGCTTCAAAGCCTCCTCAGGTTCATTCACAGCTTCGTAAATAGCTGATATTTCTGTTAACCCACCAGCAATCTCCTCTGATGTGGTTCCAGGCACTGGCTTTGTATAAATCCTTAAAGCACTTTCACAATAAGACTTAGATTCTCTGAATTTGCCAGTTTTATAGTAAAGATCAGCAAGGCGAACAAAAACTGATGCAACAGATGGATGATTGTCACCCTTGATAGATTTGAATACAGTCAGAGCTTTTTGGTACGCAAATACAGCTTCATCGAAACGGGAAAGTGAGAGGTATAGATCACCAATACCAACATCAATAGAAGCAATTTCATTGTCTTGACCAGCAGCAATCATGGCCATGCTAGCAAGAACAAGGTGTTCAAGTGCAGATTCGTAATCTCCTTTTGCCTCGCATACAAGAGCCATTAATCGACGGTCAGCAGCTTCTTCAAGTGACGCTGGTGCACTATGTTCACGGTGAATGTCAAGGGTTTGCTTGCAAAGAATTTCTGCTTGATCAAACTGCATTGCTTGCACATTTGCCTCGGCTAAGTACCTGTGAATTATCAATATAATTGCTCATATCAGTAGATGAATGTCTACGTCTCCAGAAAGAGATTATGGTTCTCTAGGAAAATCTCCAAAATTAGGACTAGAAAACAAAGTAGACAAAAAATTACTTTTTGAAACTAAAACAGTAAAAGTTTCCGTGCTTACCTAATTTATAAAAAAAAAAATGAATCATTAAATAAAAATATCATTAATTTTATCAAAATAAGAAAATTTGTGCAAATTCAAATTGGCACAATCAGCCAAACTGTGCATTGGATCAAGTGGGCACGGACAAACACAAGTAAACCAACTGTGGGCGCATATTAGCTCAACCAGGACTGACTCTGATATTTGCTTATGCGCACCATAAGAAGGGATTCACTAACGTAAGCCAAGAACAGACTAAGCACATTCAGTGACATTCACTAAAATGTACTCTTCTATTATGGTCAGAAGAAAATCTAGAGAGAGTAATAAAGTACCTGCAAGTCTCCGCAACTCTTGGATCTGATTCACCTAGAGCTTCAATTTGGATCTTCAAACCAGAATCATAACAAGCAATAGATCGATCTAACTGACCTAACATGGAATGAGTATCACCTAATTGCATATACCCAGAAAAAGCAGCTAGAGCATGATCGGATCCTCTAGTAAAATCGGGAACCTTAATTGCTTGTTCCAAAACAGGTATAGCTTCTTCAAATCTTCCCAAACTGCAATAAATTGCAGCAACAACATGTAAACTCATTGCCAATTCCAAATTTCTCGGTTCGTCTGCACAACATCTTTCGAATGATTTTGAAGCTCTGATTGCAAAATCCAATGCTTTAATCGGACTGTCACCTGATGCTATTGTATCTCTGGCTTGTTTTAATAAGAATGGTCCTAGATCTGGATTGTCTAGTGCTGTTTCATCAATTTCAGCTTTTTTTTCTATTTTTTTCTTTCCTCCGGAAGATGTTCCTGGCGACGGTCTACTCCTTGATGCTGTTGATGGTGATGGTGATGATGTTCTCTTCGGGATTGGTGTTCTTGATGTAGATCGACGATTGCCGGACAATTCTTCTTGATTTTCATCTGATACGTGAATTCGCAATGGTGTTGATCCTGGTGGTGTTTTTACTGATACCAAGCCTGGCATCTTCACACCAAAATTCTTCTTTTTCTTACGGATAAGATCTGATAACTCAAGCTCAGGGACTCTTGAGTTGTATAAGAAGTTAACCTCAAAAATGAGTATTAGTGGAAAATAACATATAGAATCCAATAGTACTGTGAGTTGTGGACGAAAATGGAGAAAAAAATGAAACTTTTTCAGAGAAGATCTGATGATTCTTGAAGAGATAGGATTAATACGAAACAGACAGATGAGATATATTTAAAAAATCAATAGTATGAAATCATTATTGTGAACAGAGCTACAGAAACGCCATTGAAGAGAGAGAGAAAAAGTAAAGAGAGTGAGAGAGACGATGGGAGATTTGGTGTATTGATTGCTACACTCTCACGTTTGCTTGAGATAGACTTCTTCTTCTTGTACTGATCCAACGGTTTAAAATGGTTTTTTTTTTGTTAATCTTTGATAAAACAGAAAAAATCTAACGTCATTACTTTTTACTAGTTCTTCGAGACTATTGTTGACACTTTTGTGTTTAATTTTAAGATTCTTTGCCGTTTTCGGTTTACTATACTGCCCTTGTGCTCTAATCAAGACTCCCATACGACCACTTATGTAGAGTCCATCATCTTCACTCCCATGCCACTTATGTAGAGTCCATCTTCTCAACACGAGATATTCGCTTATGTAGCTGGGTCGTGTAACATTCATTTTTTATAGGACTTGTCAAATATGCAATCACACCCACAATTACTTGAGCCTTGGAGAGCTTATTGGCCCTCACCAAATTAGCACCGGCCCTAGAGTCTGGATCCGGTATTTTTACCCGAACAATGTGACAACGAAATACTCCGCGCGCCATCCCTCTGTACTTGCTGTAGTCGGTCGGTGGTCCACAACCACAAAACATACAGACACACATGCCTTGGTTGCAGGAATGGGTACTATAGTAGTAGTAGTAGAGTCAATGAGGGCTATGAATGTAAATAGATATTTTCATGTCAGATGATCACAAGCTGTCGAATAAGTTGGAGGGTCGGATTTTTTAATTATTGTCGTTTTATGATCTGGCCGTTTAATTTTTCTAATGGCAGAAATGCCTCTCATTCAGAGCGCCTGTTATGTTTGAAAAAGACTCCTTTTACCATTAAGCTTAATTGACCCTGAATATGTCACTTCGTAAAACTGAGAGGGTCAACATGTTTTTACTAATCTTTAGCCGTTAATGAATTATACCGAGTCAACAGACGAGTAAGAACAAGCACTACGGTGCCTTTTTTTTTTTTTTTTTTTTATCCTCAAATATTAGGTCTAATAAAAAGCTCTCAAAACGCAACTACTATGGTTGAGAGGCGGCCATCGAAAGGCCGTCTAAATATGGGAGTCGACCACTAAGTGTACGCCCTCGGTCAAGGTTTGACCTTGACCAGGCGGCCATTCAGTGGCCGCCTGGTAACTAGAAATAGACAGAACCACTCCTTCTTCTTCTTCCACTCTATTCTCCCCTCACCAAAAACCCTCCCAACCACATTTACCCCCTTTCGATTATAGTGGTGTTTTAGGTCGAGGCTTTGCACAATTTTTGAAGGGTTTGTTCTACACTCAAAGGGGGATATTGTGCACCTTTCAATTTCAATTTTCATCCACCAAATCAACCAAGGTATGTAATTTGGTTCTTAGGGTTTACTATTTGATTTGTTGTTCAATTTCAATTTTTTAGGTTGTTTAGTTACATTTGATAAGTTTGAATGATGACATTGAACATAGAAGGATGCTTAGAACATGAAATTGTAGTAATGTTGTGGTTTTTAGTAATTTTGATTATGAAATGTCAAGAAGGATTAAATTGAAAGTAGTTGTTATTTGTAGGAAAAGTGCAAAATGGGTACTTACCTCCGTGCATTTGCGAGAATGACTTATGGGATTGAAATAGATACTTCGGAGGATAAAGTAGAAAAGACAATTATATTGTGGCACCAAATGGTTTATGAGGTTCGTATGCGTGAAATCCGTCAACTCGCACTACACCATTTGGGGGGTTTTCCAACATACTATAAGTGCTGCTAAAAATTCAGGCTGATTTATTGCAACACAAATACAGTGTTAAGAATCCTATGTTGCAAATGTGCTGGGGGGTGTTTGCAGCACTCTATTTGTGTTGTTTTAATTAATTAAAACAACACAAATAAGTGCTGCTTTAATTCAGCAACACTTCTTTTAAATTACCCTGAAACGACATGTGGCACCGAGCTGGCGACATACGTGGCACCGCCTGCCAACAATGCACGACAGGTGTCAAAGAGCTGAACCAACCAATTAACGACATGTGTCAGAGAGATATCCAACAAATGGACGACATGTGTCGATCAGCAAGCCAATAAATGGACGACACGTGTCAGAAAGCTGACAAATAAATTGACGACACGTGTCAGGGAGGTAACCAATGAAAGGATGACACGTGTCAGAGAGCTAACCAGTAAATGGACAACACGTGGCTCTGAGTTAACTAATAATGGACGACACGTGTCACCGTGCAGACCAATGAATGGACGCCACATGTCACCAGATGTGCCCGTCCGGTGACCTGAAAGTGTCAGTTCCGGTGACCTGAATGTCAGTTCTGGTGACCTGAATGTAAGTTCTAGTGACCTGATAATGTAAGTTCCGGTCGTCTGAAAGTGCAATTACTGAAACTGAATTGATTTAAAAGTCAATCTGCAATTTTTCATTTATTATGATAAACCCATGTACAGTTGAAACTCGATAAATTAATACTCGATAATTTAATAAACTCTTTTAAATAATAATTTTGTCCGGTCCTGACTCGGGGACAACGTGCTAAATTAATAATTCGCTAAAATTATAAGATAATACATTTTTTTTACTCCTATAGACCCCATTGAAAATATAAATTAATAATTGCTTAAATACTACATAATACATTAATCACTTATGAGGACTTCTTGAAAAATGAATAAATTGTCTTTTGTTTTTTTTTGAAATCAATGTCAGATTGGATCTCATCTCTAATTTTTCTTATCATTGTAAGAATTTCTGGTGTTGTTTTCTCATAGCTCAATAGGAAATTATTCAATGTGATTGCCGATTTGATTGCCTCGTTTCACGAAGAGGCTCTATTATAGAACTTTCATCATCATCTCTATCATATTTATCAGTTCCCATAACACTCTCAATTATTTCTGCATCAGTCAACTGTTGTGCAACTACACTTTCTACCGGGTAGTTCGGGACATGTTCGACATTCATTGCATTGCGATAACCCACGTTTCGATCAATTCTTGCAGTTCTTGAGTACTTTCACCATCTAACTGTTCATCTGAGTTCTCTATGTTATATGTTATACAAAGATATTATGTTTATCTCCTATAAATTAATAATTTATCTCCTATAAATTAATAAATTATTAATTAATATATAAATTAATTAATTATTTATCGATTAATTAATAACTCATTTAATTAATATTTTTTGGCGGTCCCAAGGCTATTAATTTATAGAGTTTCGACTGTACAATATTCATTTGATAACCATTAACACAAGCTATGTTTTACAGACCACCATCAGACTTAGCTATGTATTACAGACCACCATCAGACTAAGCTATGTATTACAGATCCACTTAAAACACCTCCTTTAATAGTCGGCTTCTGTCCCCATATCTTTGCAATTTCCTTCTTTACTGCTAACCTGTTTTCAGAAGAAGCTGAGTAAGCTGCATACCTGAAATAAAACAACCACAAAAATACAATGAATAGATGAAGAATAAAGAATATACAATCAGTTTGTAAACCTCACATGATAAAGAATATACAATCAGTTTTAGGTGACTGCATACCTGGAACCAGGAAAAGAGGGCAAACTGAAAGCAATTGAGTTCTATATTCAAATCTATTGCTCAACCCTTGAGTCTGTAAGAAGTCAAGACAAAGAGGTTTACCTGGAATCCATAAGGTGATAGAAGGCATCTGAATTGGTGGTAAATAACATTAAGTTCGTGCCTACCTGCAAAGACACGGAACGTAATAAGCAAATTGAATATCACATACAACAATGAAACCGTAATGTTTACTAAACCACGTCCAGTACAGGCATATCATGGAAATTGATAGCAAGCAATTTATGAAAAATATACAAACTAACGATATAAATACAAATGTAACTTCAAAAGTAAATGGATACATGTTCCAATACATGAATTTTCTTTATGGTAGCATTGCGAACTACGGAAAAGATCACTGCATTCTATGGTAATCATTTTACAGGAAATTTGGATTCCTGACATAGCACACTTGCTATTTTGTGTTTGCATAGGGCAGATGTTACCCGATATAAGTCCAACCATACCAGCTAATTCATCAGATACACTAATTTGTGCTTTTACTCCTAGCAACATGCATGGAATTCCACAACCATAATTTGAAACAGCATTACACAAGAAGAACAAAACACGTTTCCTGACATTCTTTGGAAGGGATTCAACAAAATCAGCTTTTCCAACAAAAAAAAGCCTCAAGCTCATTCTGCAACCCACAACAAAAAAAATCCCAAACAAAATCAAAACCCTTCACCCAAAATCAAACTACAAAAATCCCACAAAATCACAGAACAAGTACTCTATTATAGTACCTTAGGAGCACCAAACAGATCTACTCTATTATTGCAGTAAGACCAGTTTCATTGATTCCATGAATTACATCTTCAGCTATGTTTGAGTATGAGAAACCAGATGGACCACATCTTGACCTCTGCAACTTTAATTAATCTGTTGATAATGTATCTGCAAAACCAAAATTATTCATTAGAAACCAAGAAATCAAACTCTTTTACAGATTCTTTCACCAGAAATCAAAAGAATTTATAGACAACAGTAACAAAACAGATCGACTAGTTGTAAATCTCACCTTCACTAGATCCACCATTACCACCATCACCACCACCACTACCGTCACAACCACCAGTATTCCCGTCATCACCACCAGATCTATTAGCTCTTATTAATTCCAACTTCATAAAGTAACTCTTAATAATTCAAAAAAATAAAACAAAATTATTCTAAAAAAATCAAACTAAGCAATTGAAAATCAGATGAAAAGGATTAATCCCAAAATAGGGTATTAAAACCCTAATTTCATCAGATGGAAAGATGGTCTGATGTTTCCTTGAAGGAATCGATTTGTTTCCTTGGTGATGGTGAAGTTTAGATCTCTGGGTTTTCTGAACTAGTGGTTTTTCTTGTGTTGGTGGTGTTTCCTTCTTCTCCCATGGTCATCTCTCGGAGATTAAGAAACTGAAACAGAGATATAAGAGCATCTAAGAGCTTAGGGTTTGCACAGATTTCTTAATCTCCATATCTCTGTTTCAGTTTTGATCTGAGAGATATGCCATTAAATCTTTGAGATTTACATATGGTGGTGGTGGTGGTGAGCATCTAAGAGCTTAGGGTTTGCGTTGTGGTGGTGGTGGTGAGGTCTAGGAAGAGAAAGAGAGGCTGCAGAGTAGAGAGAATGAGAGAGAAGGAGGGGAAAAAAATTTGAAGATAACTATAGCTTAGGGTTTTGTATATCGATTGAGATATATGATGGACAGTGAGAGATTGGGGGTGGATTTAATTATCCGACGGTGGAGAATTAGT
>JAJJMA010347211.1:4747-16873 GCA_023529015.1 Papaver nudicaule
ATTGCAGTGGACGCATCAAATGCTTGTTCTTCGTTGCATGTCTTCTCTAGACACTTCTCTTCAACCCATTCTTGGGTGCATATCTTCTCCTGAACCTTATCTTCAACGCGTACATGGTCTTCAGAAGCACGTGGATGCTTGTCTTTTGAAGGTGTTTCCATTGTCATTCGAGAGCCAAGACTTAAATCCTCCTCCTCCGTATACGGATGTTCATTTTCTGTAACTAGCTCCTCCACCACAACTTCTCTGTTGAGGGGACCTGGAGCAACCCCAAGCAGTACCAGCATTTCAGAATGTTGTTTATGCCACATGATATCTTCTGTGACTTCACATTCACCCGCCTACAAGAAGGCAAACATGTTTAGTGGCAAAAAACAGTACAGCGTTCTCACACAACCAAAATTTAAGGAAGATTATGGTACCTGTTCAAGTACATTCATTAAATCCTTATGAAATATAGCTTTACTGGTTTTCACAGTGATCAAATGTGCCTGCCAAAGATCAGTTTCCTCTCTACGACCATGCACCCGAAGTAGTTCCGGGAATAGTTGAAGAGCCCAAACCTACAACACAAAAACAAAACATCAAAGACAACCTTGCACCCGAAGTAGCTGCGGGAATAGTCGAAGAGTTAAAAAAACTCTTACCACCAATACTTGGGCCATTCCTTGAGGCTTGACATTAGGAAACGGTGCAGGATTATTTCTGGCAAACTTTGCATATGCCTGGAGAGTTTTCTTGTGAAAGATTTCGTAGGATTTTTCACCCCATGGGAACTTGTTAAACTCCTCAATGTTGTCCACCAAATACCATGCTTCTCCCACCACCTTAACCTCTGGCAGGTACCCATATACAAACCGCTGCACAACCCACAGTAGCACAACCTTAGCCCTGTCTTCTGCATTAACTTTTCTGATCTGTTTGGTGGCTTCCCCCTCTTTCACCACCTGTTTTGCATCCTCGGCGACCGTTGTTTCCAGAAATATCAATAAATCTTTCCCGTCTATCTTTTTGTCTGTGGAAAAATACTCATCCATCAGCCTGAACACCTTGGTAGGTGGGACAAACGGTGTATCTGGTTTCCTAATGCTAAGGCCGGATATGGCGGCATACTCCCGCTTTGTGAAGCATATTTCCATATCAAAAATTCTGAACCACATTTCCCCGTCTTCGGTTCTTGCTGGTTCCGCCTTAATAAGCCTGGAAAACATGAAATTAAAGAGAGGCCCACACCAGTTCTGATCATTAGGGATGTCCAGTAGATGCCCGAATACAGTTGTTCGTAACACAGCTTTCTCAGCTTCGGACAATTGACCCATCAGTTGACGTAGCTGCCCAAAGCTGGAGTAGTTGCTTATCGTCCCGCCTCCATTCCGGTAAGAGTCGGGGAACATATAACTCCTGGAACAATAGGGAATCAGATAGATACTATGATGGGCACGCTACAAAAGTAACAAACTACACATCCTAAACCACGAGAGAGTTCTGAGCAGGTACCATGATCATATTGGGTCGAGAAATTGATCAAGTATGCAGAGGGATGAATTGAAGTACATATGGAGAAAGTTTACTCCCAAGAAGATACAATTTTTTTGCATGGCTTGCAATCCCCACAATTGATAATAGGTTGCTCAGTCACTAATGCATCAATAAACCCAAGAAAGAAGTAGATGGAGAATCTCACCCTGTTTGCACCTTCTCAATATCCCAGCCATCTCCATCTCCATCTTGCTTTTCTTTTACCTTCTTTTGCTTCTTGTTTCTGATAAGAATTAAGAGCAACTCTCAGTCACTTAAGAACTTATTCGGGCTACTATAGTATATTGACAGAGCCACCACATTCTGTTATAATACCGGTCCTCTAGACAATGAAACTCAAATATAATTTCCGTAAGAAAGAAATTGGTTTGAGAACCTACCCTGCTGAATTTTGAGCAGACTCCGCACTTTGCTTTCGCTTTCCTGTTCCCATCTTGTTTAATTCGCTTCACAAAAAACTGAAATTAAAGGAGAACATTAAGGAATTGGAAACTGACTGTACCAGACCTATCAAGAAAAACTATTAAACCCAGAGAAATCCCATTAAGACCCATCTAGTTGGGAAAGCATTTATACATATGCATTTATTCCGAATGTAGTATACCTAATTTACCTATGCATTTATACCTATCAAGAAACCCCAATCTGACCAACAAAATAAAAGTACTACAACCATATTTCATACAACATTAAATTTCATGCCTACTACAATATACAATCATCAACTCATTGACCCCTATTATAGATTGCAGAGCTAACCCAAGTATCATATGTTCACTGAACCAAATCAACCAACTGAATCAAAAATCAGCAATACATACCCTAGTTCATAAAAATAAACCTATCGACCAAATCTATCAATTCAATCAAATCAACAAACAAAAAGGGAAAAAATGTTAAAACCCTAGTTCCGAAAAATTACCTGAGCAAGAATAAAAAATCAAAAAAAAAAAATGGTGTTTCTATCTTCAAGCTTGATATAACAAAATACAAGAAATAACAAAAATTGGAACCATAATCATAGAACTATTTTAGCCAGAATTCAAGGAAACAATTGTAGATCGCAAAATCTTACCAGCAGAAGAGAATAATGTTAAGTAATTCCTGATTCAGTTTTTGTGCTACAACCTACATTAAAAAGCAGATCAGCAATCGAAATAGCAGAACGAAGAAGAGGAAGAATCGACGAAGATGAAGAAACAAACAGAAGAAAAGTTAGTTCAAGGAAACAAAGGTAGATCCCAAAATCTTACCATCAGAAGAGAATAATGTGAAGTAATTTCTGATTCAGTCTTTGTGCTACAACCTACATTAAAAAGCAGATCACCAATCGACGAAGATGAAGAAAAGTTCAGAAGAAAAGTTTTAGAGGTTTTCTGTGGATTTCCAAATGAGAGAGAAGAGAAGAGAAGAGATATGGTTTGTCTATCCGTTTCACCAGATGAGGTGAGGAGTAGAAATGGTTAGGATGGTTCGATTGTGTTTGGGTAGGTGAACATGGTTGGGTCGGTGTTGGCTAAGCTATTGGCTGCACAATATGAGAATTGGAGATATTGTGTAGGTGAAACAGTCATATTGTGCACCTCTACGATGGCATTTCGGTAAATAAAAAGATAACTACGACCATTTGTTCAAAATGAAACCTGATTAGTCATTTTTGGAAGTCATTAGTCACTCTCGGTAATAATTAGTGTAAGTAGGCTACATTCTGCAATTTCTTGGTTACCAAACCATGTAAGTATCTTGTGATTGTCGATCTCCCAAGTCTCAGTTTCATCTTTGGCAGAATCTTCTTTCCCTGTGGTGACTGGTGGAGCTGATTTTGTAGCAGGAAAGGTCACTTTGCCGTTGATATATTTCCACATCCCTTTTCCCTTAAGAAAACTTCTCATAAGGAAGGACCAGTGATTATAGTTTGTTCCATCTAGTTTGACAGTGATAGGTTGAAAATCCTCTCGCGACATGATAGTTAGGATTGTTTTGAAACTCTGATATGGATCTCTGATATGACAGGAAAAGATGAAAAGAAACTCTGTGTTGCAGCGGATGCGTCAGATCTTACCATGCTCTGATGCCATGATAAAACATGAGCATAGAGAGGTATTGAGAATGGTTACTGGAAATCTTTCTCTGTGTGTGTTTCCATTGAATAGGCAATGCCTCATTTATACAATTGTGTACAGACCTTAAACCCTAGGAAAATGCGTAATAGATGAATACAAAAGGCAACAATATATCATACAAAATATACAAGAGAATCGGATAATATCAGGAAGATATTATCGTATCTTAACACATCCAGTATTGTCACGCTTAGGACCCAAACTGCCATCTTCATCTTCCTCTTGACGATTAACAAGGGATTTGATCCAAGGTGTCGATTCTCTAGTGCTGGGATTATATATGCAAACACAGCGTGTCTTTAGGTTTGCATAACATACCAGACCGTGGAAGGTTGCCCCTCCTCCTTCCGGTCCATCCTTGGACGGCAATAACAACTCGGATGATAAAAAACACGACTTTCTGGTTTTGTAGTTGCGAGTTTTGAGAAGGATAGATGGTCTTGTTTCTGACCTTGTGTTGTACAAGTCGCGGAAGTGCTCGTCTTTCTCAATCAAGGATTGCCAACTTTTGCGTACGCACTTGAACCTCGTGAGTGATTTCACAGGAAGTCTACTTAATATCTCACAAGCTAATATATCATCAAAGATTGGAAGATGGCTAGTACTACTATTGCGGCAGCTAATATGAGGAGAAAGTTTTGTACTAAAATTATCGGTATCCTTCATCTTCAATATTGTAATCACTGGCAGCCCTGGAAGATGACTACTATATGTTTATTTATAGGCTTTTCCCAAGAGAAGAGATGGAGAAAGATTAGATTTAGAAAGTCATCCAAAAATAGAAGGCAGTGACGTCGTCTTTCGGGCCAGCCTTTCACAGGTCTGGATTGTTCCCGTACGGGCCACATTTCAAGCCCAACAGCTAGTATCCGGTGTTAATTTTCTGAGTTGCCGACTAAACTTGAAAAAAGAGCCGTTACCAAATACCCTAATCTCTTCCCTTTATGTTGCTATAGCATTTGATTTTGACATTTCCTTACTAATAAAAATTGGATGTAGTGTTGATCATTACACCTGCATGTTGTGAGTTAAGACCAACCAAGTCTGAAGCTGAACTAATTAAGAGCCGAATACCCTGAACTTTTTGTAAGGTAAGAGTGACTACAAAGTTCTTAAAGGTACAGGTATGAAATACAGAACTCTCTCTATTATCTTTGTCATAAAATTTAGGTAGATAGAACTCGTGCTGGAACTAGATTACTCCGTGTACTACCAGGTATGTAAACTTACTCATCATGCTATAAATATCCATCCTAACGATTTGAGGTAATATTTCTTCTTCCCGATTCCTTAATTTGCTGTTCTTAACAGTAATCGTCTCACGTTAAATTTGTATCATTTGCAGATTAACTTGGGAATTCTGACCGGCCCGCTCATGGGAAGTATCAAACTAGTACGCCAAATGGTGGGCTAAAGTGTAATCCAACATTGGTAGATGCAGCGCGCTGTAGGATCGATATGGGATCGATCCTACAGCGAAAAAAGATAATGTCAGAAGAAAGTTTCATGGGATCGAAATGCCTTATTCCAAAGCGAACAAGCTAGGGTGGAAACCAGAGGTCTCGGGAAACTCCTCTGCATAGACATGATGCGCCTATCCCAGACTTAATGATTCACGGTTGGTGCCAATCCCACACGGTGATGTTGTAAAGATTGCATTCAACATATGTGATGGCAGCCTGGATCCATGCATTTGGTTTTGGTCGATGAGCATAAAGACAATTGACAAATGACTAACTCCACATGTGATGATGACCATGAAAAGAGTGAGTCCCGTTTCCAGCCACAGCTAATACTAGGACCTAAAGTATAACATCTTGGGTCTCAAGGGTTCAGACTATGTTGTGGGCAACCCTCAAGTATATGTCCAGCATTAATTGTTTAGGGGTCAGTAGCACTTACTGCCTTCATTAAGACCTATTGAGTGCTCATTGGAGAATTGATAATATTTGCTTGCAGGTACCGCTGCCATAGTTGTTAAAGAGTTGTAAGAGGCGCTGTTGGTTAAACTATCACGCTAGCTAGTCAGGCAGTAAATTAATGAGAATGAAAATTTGTGATGCCTCAGAAACCAAACTCCATTTATCCCAAGTAGGCGGCTCGCCTATCCCAGAATCCAGATTAATTGTGTCTCGAAGACATTCCATGATGAACATCCATTTGTTTTCAACTACGTAATTGACTTGTAGGTGCTCCGGTAGCAGTGTGTAGGCCCTGGACAGCTCCATTTTCCGTACCATTCGACATAATTAGACCCGAGTGGATCTGCTGCTTGTCGCAAATATGAAATAAAAAGAAATGTCTCAGTTGCAACAGCAGTTTAGTTTCATGATAACAACAACTTATATATCCTTCGATCCAAAACATCCAATTGGTGAGTTAATTATCGAAAAGGCTTTTCCTGTCACGGACCCCATTTGTTTCATCAACGATCTCTGGGGAAATTTGTTGCATTACCCGATAGAAGTTTTCTCGAGTTTTGTCGACCGGTTTTTAAATGTGTTGTTTTTGGGACTGCAGATTTTTCTTTGGGACTGCAATCCACTAAAACTATCCAGAGGTGGTTATAAGGGATATCCAAATTGGTATGAAAAGTCTAAGTTACCCCTAGAGACTAATAAAATAGTCTTAGATCTTAACTAATTATCCTAGTTTTATAACCCTAATCATTTCTGAAAACTAAAACAAAAACTGATTTCACTTCATTCTCATCAAAAAATCGAGAATCCACATCAGGAGAAACTGAAATAGTTGAAGAACCCGCTGTTGAGATTTAAGAAGGCGTTGATTTGATCTCTAATCCTCAAGTTGAACCTAATATGCGTATGAGGTACTGATTCTGAACAAAACTCATCTTTTCAATCATGTTTTCATTGCTTATTTAGGTGAGAATCATCGAATTAGGTTAGTTTTTTTCCTGTTCAGTGAGTTTTTACGGTTTGGTTTTCATATGCCATTGAGGCGTAAAATGATTTTACGGCATGCAATTCTTCATCGACCTTGGTGTATTTTTTTTACGCCTTGGTACCAAGCCGTAAAACGTGCCCTAGTTTTGCCCTAGAATATTTACGCCTTAGGAACAAAGGCGTAAAAAATGTTAAATTTGCTCACAAAAATTTGCGGCTTAAATAACCTAAACAAGGCGTAAAAAGACAATTGAGGTTTAAAATCTTCAAAATGAGGCGTAAATTTGTTGGAAATTTTCTTTTTTTACCAGGTTATATTTACGTATTCCCAGAACCACGACGTAAATTTCTTCTATAACTTTTTTTGTTTTGGAAACCGAAATTTACGCTTCAATGGTCGTTTATCGTCCTCGGCGTAAAAAAAATGTAAGTTTCATGTTCCCAAATCCCTTAATTTACGTCTCAATTGGGAAGAAACATGAGCCGTAAATTTTGTTTACGCCTCAGTTGGGAGGAAATATGAGCCGTAAATTCTCATTACGCCTCGTTTTTTGGGTCTAACCAAACCGTAAAACAAAAACCCAACTCACAAAAAATGCACTATAGAGTCTTCACCTTCATTTGAATCACTCATTTTGGTTAAGTGATTCAAAATCTAGGGATTTTTTGGAAGATTTTTTTTTTTTCTCTCCTTTCTCTCCATATGATTTTCTAAACTAAAACAAAATGATTTTCTCTCTAAAATTATTATTAACTTAACTAGATTATATTAATCATGATTAACAAATGATAATCAAAAACTAACACTAATCTTAATGTAAAGGGTAACGCTGTCTATTTTATAAGGGGTTTCGGGTTTTAGGTTTCCGTAACCCTATTTTATTTTGGACCGCAGCCCCAAGGGAAAAATCTGCTCCCAAAAACAGCGCTTCAGTAAATGATGGTGGGCCACCCACTCAACGTCATAACAAAAAAGCCCATTACAGAAAAAAGGCCGAAGGATGGATTGTTCGAACAACTAACAGACTCAGACATACTAGTCCTGACACACTGGTCCTGGCAGGCAGTAAACAAACTATAAGATTCTCTAACCAACCATTAACCAAATAAAAAACTAGATTAGTAAACAGTCATTATTAGTTAACAGACTTGACAAACTAGTCCAAGCAAGACATGGATGGGACAATGTTTAGATTCAAAAAGAAGATTGACTATTTTAGGGACCCCCCATTTTATTAGGGAGACTCCCCTAATAAGACAAAATAGGGATATTTTGATGGTAATTAAAATCACCCTTTATATTTGGATATATTAGTATTAGTGATTATTTTTATTTTTTTATTTTTTTTTTATTAGTGATTTTAATTAGGTTAGCTAAGTTATTGTTAATTATAATCGCAAAATAACATCTCCTTCTCCATGTTTTCACTATGCCGCCACCACCACCACTAGCAGGACCACCATCGTCACCGTTGCCGCCACCATTTTCGTCTGGTTTCATCCATTTTCGTCTGGTTTTTTTTTCGGCTATATTTTTTTTTTTTACACTAAATTCGGCTAGGTTGGTTGTGACAACTTAGCAAACTGAATTTCGTCTGGATTTAACCAATTTTCGTCTAGATTTAGTCTATTTTCGTATGGGTTTTTTTTCGGCTGTTTTGTTTTTTTGTTTTTACACTAAATTCAGCTATGTTGGTTGTGACAACTTAGCAAACTAAATTTCGTCTGAATTTATCTAGATTTAATCCATTTTCGTCTGGTTTTTTTTCGGCTGTTTTTTTTTTTTTTTTTTACACTAAATTCAGCTAGGTTGGTTGTGACAACTTAGCAAACTGAATTTCGTCTGGATTTAACCAATTTTCGTCTAGATTTAATCCATTTTCGTAATTGAGTGAAGATGTCACCCAACAGTGGAGAAGAAAGTCATACAACTTCAAGTCTTCGAATTATCCTTTTTTCGATGTTCTTGGCAAAATAAGGATATCGAGAAAACATCTAATCCAAGCTCCCCACTCGCTTCATTGAATAGAAGCTCTTGTAGTTCAGGGTAATGTTTCAGATCAGCTGGCTTTATCTTCCCCTTATTTTCCTTCAGATTTGACAGATAATTAACAGATCCAGTATTATAACTTGGTTGTCCCATAACAGACACCTTCAATCTGTCCAGAACCAGCAGTTTATTCATCACTTGAATAAGGAGATTGTAGATCATCTCTATCTCTGAATCGTCCATTGCTGCTTCTTGACAAAACATGACACATCTTCTAACACACGACTCGCACCGCTTTTCTACTGATTTAAGGGACTCAGGATCACATCGACACTGATCCTCATACGCTTGGCAACTCATAACAAGATATCCTACATCTCCTAGCGTTGTGAACATCAAAAAATACTCAAGTTCCAATTCAATAGCAATCTCTAAACCTTTATTAACTCCTTGGAGCTCATGGTAAAACAATGATACCTGTGTCTCTTTATTAGGAAGATTCTCAGAGTAGGCAAGAAGAGGATTACCGCGAAATTCCCTTATAATAACTCCAAACCCCGCTTGTGCTGCATCTTTCTCATAAGAACCAGCTACATTTATGTAAAAAGGTTGCTTTTTGGAGCAAGAAAAAGCTATAAGCTGGTCAACATCATGCGTACCACACTGCTCGATCCATCTCTTCTTCTTAGCCTCAATGTATTCCAATACAATGACTGGCCTCATCTTTTCAGCGATTTTCTTTACATAGTTATTCACAAGGGTCTCGAGAGTAGCCTTGACTGCAGCATCAGCCTCGGAAAGAAGAAGCTTCGCGAGGCTCACAAGAATAGCCTTGTCAGCATCCTCAACATTGAAAACTGGATATTCTCGCTGATCCAAAAGACGCTTTTGATGCTGGTGACGCTCTGTCAACACATTCTTGCCAGCAACCTGAAACGATGTTCATCAATTATTTAGTGAAAATAAAACTGAGCAATTGGGAGCATTCATGATGATGAACAGGAATTAAATATCACAATTCAACTGTTTTCCGGATTCTACCACGATGTATACGACTGTTACTTTATACAGTCATTCACACAAATCAAACAGATAGCATGTCACGAACAAGCGTAAACATCTTGAATCCTGCCATAATTTAAACTAAGACATCCTTGTTCATAATTACCATTTACCCCTCATGAGAAAACTATCTTACAAATCTAAGTATTATTCACCTTTGGGTGAAATCATCCAAAATCCTACTGAATGCAATCTATACATGCATAAAATCAACAACTTTTTACATCCTTCATAGAATAACTATGGCTATCCTTATCCACCGCTAAAGAAGTACACTAGAACTGCCGATAAACTTGTCTCAGAATATCTGAATTCAGAGCTACTGAAGTATCGGAAAAGCTCCATATTGAAGTCCAATACAGATTCTACAAACTGAAATAAGTATAACGAGTAGGGTCCTACACCATAGAAAGCCACCAAGGGTTACTTACATAGGAATACGCTGCTTGTTCACGCAAGGATAATTTGAGTTTCTCCATGAAAAAACCTACAAGGACGTCACCAATGATTTTAACATCCTTGCGATCAGTATACCAGGGTCCTTCTATCTGCAAAGGAGATTATAGCATTCAAATTCAGCAGAAAAACAGTGTTAAGGAAAAATACGATAAGGAATGCTAAATGAGACTAAGCCGGCAGTAAACCAAGTGTATAAGCACTACAAAAGTCTGCTAGTGTTTTTGCGTAAACATAAATCCGCACAAAGTATACTTTCCTGTTTCGCCAGTGGCAAAGCACACGATTCACCTAGGTTATTATGCTAACAACTTTCAACTATAAGCTTCATTATTTATACCAAAAGAACTACACCAACCTTTAAGACAGTCAAGTCCAGAAATCATTGTTAATCAAAGATTGCATTAACTGGAAGTTTAGTATGTAAAATTCAACTGGTGTACAATACCAAGACACCAATTATAACTACTATCACCATCATGAATCATGTTAAGAGCACTACCTTGCCTAAGCATGGAGCGTATTTTTCATGTTATTACTACCATTAACCACAGACACGGTGTCGGTGTCGTGTGTCCAATACAAAACGTCGACACGACAACTTAAAAAACTAGAAAGAGCCGACATGGTAGCACACAATACTATAACATAGATTATAAGGTAGCAAAATAGCAAAACACACACACACATATATATAATTAGTACAAAAAGGCATTGGATAAACAGACTCCGTTGATATTTGATACTCTACCTAACTTCATAATCTCATAGATGTGTTGTATTTCAGGCCTATAGTCAGCTGTCACCACATGATTTTATTCTAGTTTTTGATAACTAAGAGTGTGTCGGTGCGACAGACACGAGTGTCAGTGTCCATATGTGTCAAGACGGCTAAATTTGGACAGACACGAGTGTCATTGTAACCCAGGTACATCCACTGTTCCATTAAAACCAAATGTGATGTTGAAATGATACCTAACTAAAAGCAGATGTTTCATGGCACCCCTAAGTTAATTGCTTACTAATGATATACTGGGTTTACTTACATCTTCATCAGAGTCCACCACTTCTTCATCATCGTCACCAAGCATAACCTCATCCTCATTGCCACTTAGCTCAACATCTTCCTCGGTGTCACCAAGCATAGGCTCATCCTCATAGTCACCAAGCTCAACCTCTTCCTCAGTGTCACCAAGCATACGGTCATCCTCATTGTCACCAAGCTTAGTCTCTTCATCGTTCGGTTTATCCTCTACCGAGTCAGAACCAGAATCAGGTTTATCCTCCGTAGAAGATTCAGTCAGTGCAGATTCAGGCTTAGCGTCTCCCAATTCAAGTATATCTTCAGACTCAAATTCCTGTAGGCTGCGGAAATATGCAATCATAAAGGAAGTGATGTCCTCCCTGATTTCCTCCCTGATGATAATGTAAATTCGAAGCAAAAAACAAACGAAAATTAATAATGGAAAAAATAAAAAATAAAAATTGTACAATTTCCCTTGTGAAAGAGAAAAAGAAACTGTATATACCTCATGGTTGCAGATTAGATATGAAACTACTACTCCTCCTCCTCCTGTCCAACAGATACAAATCAAATGAAAAGTTAGCCTCTGATTACATTACAATCTTTGTTCAACAGACTAACCATTTCTTTAGGTTCTATGTGCATCAAATCAAATCAAATTCGACAGTTAAATATATATATTAATACATAATTCAATTACAAAATTACATGAGAGAAAAACATTAATTAGGGTTTAAACAAACCTTTCTGAGAGCTTCCCCTTGACGCTATACTTCAATCAAAATTATCGCCACCACTGGTAAAAACCCTAATTCTAACATGGATTTCGACACAATGTTTTTTTTCAAGATATAATTCATCGGCAAGCGAAGAGAGAAAGGATTTTAGAAAACGATTTAGGGTCAAATGTTTATAAAACCTAGAAAAGATTCCACCCACGTGGCTCTTTACTGCAATTGCAAGGCCAAGCGGATCATGGATGGGCCAATGGGCTTACCATGGTAAAATCAAATGAAAGACGTTGGG
>JAJJMA010347218.1:0-10260 GCA_023529015.1 Papaver nudicaule
GAATTCGAGAGGTCAAGATCGAACAAGACTCGCCTAAACCAAGAAATGGCCGTTCGAGTATTGCTTCAGTTACAAGAAGAGGATTTTAGGGTTGGTTCAGGGAGGGAAGCAGAGAAAGACGAGATCAGAGAATTGCTATGATTTTCTGTGATATTGAGATTGATATTGCTAGATAAGGATGAATATTCAGTTCTCACTAGATAATAAATGCTAAATGAGAAGAGTTAATCAATTATCGATAAGATAGACTTGATTATACTTGCACTGAATTTGTTGAACTTATCTGTTCTTGGATGAGATCGTTTCCCAACTGGTCGAGTGACCTATTTATAGCAATATATTCTCAACTGATCTCGTAAGAAGTGGAAGAAGTGGAAGAGTGGGAGTGAGGAACGAGTGGGGTCAGTTGTTAAGAGTCTTGCGCCTAAAAATAGGGAAGACTAACAACCCACTACCTTATCCCATCTTCTCAGCAACGTTCGCACGACTTAGTTTTCTTTCCCGTTAAGTGATTGAGCCGTTGCAATCACACGTGCCGTAGACCGCCAAACCAAAACCCTAAAGAATATCCCCCCAAGTAACTTACTTGATTCTCGTAAGATTTGTTAAAGATTGAATATTTGTTAAGTCAAAGCTGACTAAGTGCAAAGTCGTACCAATTACTGGTAAACTCAGGACTTCGCATAAAAATAGAGATTTAAGCGATAAGCTTGTGTATCTCTTTTAGGTTTTGGTTTAAGGATTGGGCCGGGCAATCGCCATTTAAACCAATGAGATAAATCTAAGGGTTGAGCTAGCAACCGCCATTTAGATAAGATAAGATAGGTCTAAGGATTGAGCTATGCAATCGCCATTTAGACCGAGAGGATTTCAGCAACTCTCTGTGGCAGTAGTCAAGTAAATACGACTTTTGGTTTGCCATAAATATGAGAAATTGGCTTGTGGCATGTAATGCACCAATTCTCTGAGTAATAAAGACATATGAATGTCCAAAATAATATAAGTCATAGCCATGAGCCATGATTAGGAATTATAGCACTGATTACAAAAGCAAGTCCGTAATCAGGAAAAAACAGACGAATGATGCTATCACAGCGTAGCCGTCATCAATAATGCATAAGCATTGCCAATACAAGACCTAAAGATAGGCCAAAATAATTATAATAAGCCATGTTGCATGGTATAATAATCTTGTTGAGAAGTTAGGCATAAGGCGTGAAGGATGAGCCACAACATTTATGTTATTTCGGATTTCTGGACAGTTTGCATGTTGTCCATTGATAAAATCGCCCAGGCCAGCCTATATTAGATAAAAATCTGAATTTTTAGTATGTTATAGTAAATTCACAGAGGAAAATATTTCGTGAAGGAAGCGCCTCCCAATTCCTCACAGATTGGGCTGTAAAAATCACGCCATGAGGAAATACGTGAGCTGAACTGCCAGATTTCCGAACTCGATCAGGAAACTAGAGTATTATGGACTTAATAAAATCCATAATCCTCTAGGATTTGGATCAGTGGGACCCATAAATAGGGGGAGGCTAGGAAAAGATGAAATCTAGCTCAAAGGAGGCAAGGCTAGCCGTGAGGGGAAGATGATGATCATGGACCTCCATAAGTACAAGTGAGGGAAAACAATAAGACCCCCACGAATTAGGCGAGAGCCAACTATAAGGCCCCCATAAATTAGGCTAAGCATGATTATGAGGCCTCCAGTATTTGGCCAAGGCATAATCTTGGACCTCCAAGAGTTTGGCCAAGGCGTAATCATGGGGCTCCAAGGAATGACCTAGGGCATGGCCGTGGACAAAGGGAAGGATGGGTGGGCATCCAATATTAAAGCAAGGAGTGGATGCATGGGCATCCAAAACTAAGGCGAGGGGTGGCGCAAGGGCCCCCAAGTAGTTGAGAAAGGGTGATGCCATGGGCATCCAAAGATTAAGGCGAGCCATAAGTATGGACACCCAAAAACTAAAGAAGGGGACAGCCATGGGCGTCCAAAAACAAGCCAAGGGAGGATGCGTGGGCACCCAAAGAAGAGGCAAAGGGGAATGTCGTGGGCATCCAAAGATTGGGCATGGCCAAAGCTTAGGCGTGGCCAATGTTTGGGCATGGCCAATGCCGTGCCTATCTAAAGTGCAAGCATGGCCAAAGTTTAGGCGTGGCCAATGTTTGGATATGGCCAACGCCATGCCTATCCAAAGTTTAGGCATGGCCAAAGTTTAGGCGTGGCCAATATTTGAGCATGGCCAACGCCGTGCCTATCCAAAATCCAGGCTTGGCCAAAGTTTAGGCGTGGCCAATATTTGAGCATGGCCAAAGCCGTGCACATCCAGAGTATGCCATGGAGTGGCGTGAAGCACCTAGGGTTTTGGCTCGAGCATGAGCTAGGCTAATGTGCATGCATAGGTATTTTAATACGTAGGCTAGGGATATGGACCATGCTACTAGGCTAGGGTCGCGAGATATTAAAATATGGCTAATAGTAACCAAATATCTTATCCCTACTGTAAAAATAAACTCATATCTTATCTCGAGCTATTCCAGGACGCCAGAAATTGATGCGAAATTACTCCTGTGACCTCATCGCCAAAAACCACCATCAACAACAGGAGGCTTAGTGTCTTCCTCCTTTAGGTTTTTGGTGAAATCTTGCTAAACCGAGTTCAATCCCGCAACCAATGTGGTGTGGAGTGAATCATGGTTAGGCAGAAGCTCCTTCGCTTTCTTGCGAAACCTTTCCACACATGCAACCGCGCTCTTCCCCACCTCTTGTTTGAGGTTGAACAGTTCCACGTACTCTTTGAAGTCTGGGATAGTCTCTAAAACTTCCGGTGGTATGTCGTGGGGGATGAGTTCGCCTTCTCTTCGGATCTTAACATTGTACGGCTTGTCACGTACAATTCCGGATTCCTGAAGGGCTTTGATGAAGATTCTTATAGCTGTGCCGACATCTACTGCGGGTTTTCCAGGGTTTTCCCCTTGAACGGTTCTCCTCGTGGTGAGTCCCCAGTAGCTCGGTGAATGTGGGCTATCATATAAAAGAGGGGTGGACGAAGTACCTTCGTGGTAAAGGGGGTCCTCATTGACTCCCTTGGGTTCTGCAGGCGTGACTACTGTCTCCGTGACGCTGCTCTTTTGTACAAACCTCTCCATGAACTCCAGAGGAAGTGTCTCTTGGTTGTTGTAGATCCATGGACGTCCCAGCACCATGTCGCTCTCGACGACTCCCTTAAAAATGTGAAACTCCGCCATGGTTGGGATTGTGGCGATTTTAACGGGAAGATCGATCCACCCGTAAGTGCGTACTTCGGCCCCGTCAGGACCTTTGATGACGGTAGGGGCATGAATAGCTCTGCTGCGAGGGATGTTAGCGGCCTTGAGAGTCTTGACCGAAATGATGTTCACTGGAGATCCCGGGTCGATAAGTGTCCTCGAGAATTCAGCATGAGAGAGGCGGGCGGTTGTGAGGAGTCCCCAGCTTTGTCCTTCTGTTGGCTTCTCCTGCTCGGGCATCGTTCGTTCTTTGATTTCCTTGAAGGGTAGGCGTTTTCCCGACACTACCATATTGAGCGCTGCGAACATGTCTTTCCGTTGTGGTTTCGAGAGACAGAGAGTCTCGCATAGTTGGTACATTATCTCCTCCACTCTTTTGTTCACCGGTTCCTCAGGGAGGGTGTAATACCCTGTCCCAAATAAAGGGTATTTTAGTCTTCTAACAAAAGGGTATTTTGGTCTTTCAAATTTAAAGGGGGTATTTTCGAAATTTTTATGAAGTCTATTTAGATGACATGTCATTATTATGTAAAATATTTAGTTTTCTTATTTATATGCTATTAACAAATTTTGGTTAAAATATGAAGATTGGCTTTTGGTGTTATAAATGACATTTTATAAATTAAGGATTTATCTTAGAATTTTGGAAAGAGTATAATATAAAATTTATTATGTGTGCAACTTAATTAGAAATTTATGATTTCCTTTTGAGCATGAGATATAACTAATAATTATGGTTTAATTGATAAGAAATATTTTGATAGTAATTAATTGACATGTGTCAGTTTATAGTTAGAAATTAGATTTTTGAAAATATAATTAAGTTAGATAATTATCTTAATTATAGAATTAAGAAAAGGCTAATTATATGGTTGCCAAGAATTATTCACGTTAACAAATTTTGACCAGCACTAATTTAGTTAGCTTAAATAAATCTCCTTGCCACATGTCTCAATATCATTGAGTGTTAATTGATTAGCTATTTAAAATGGAAAGATTAACTCTAAAACAATTTGACTGATTTGTTATTTTTATATTATGCCACTTGTCAAGTTGTGATTAGTTGACTACTTGATTGCCTTGTCATAATTTCGTATCGTGTAAAAGAAATGCTATGGAAACTTGTTTGACCGAGCTTAGCAAAAGGGAAAGAAAAATGTAAGCAGTTAATGTTTTGACAGGTGGCGACTTGTTAGTGGTTGTAAGATTTTATGAGAATAAATCAGGAGAAATAACCTAGTTTTCTATCTAGACATGTGTCACATTAAGATTGGTTCTAGGCTTAATTAGGTTGTGAAAATATATGAAGGGAAAGAGGGAGAACGAATATTAGATGGTAGTAATTTGTTAAGTCGGTGCTGGACTTGGGTGATTAAACAGTTGGGCCAAGTTTGTTCCTAGGTCCAATACGTTTTGGTTTCAAATGTATAAATGTATTGTATAGGATTTTGTGGAATAAAAAGAAAAGATAAGAAACATTAGTCTCTTCTCCCAATGGAGAAAAGAAATGAGAAGAGCGGTCGTGATAGTATTGTTCACATCGAATTGCGGGATCGGGTGTTCTAGTATTCTTTCGTACAATTGTTATTGAGGTAGGCGCAACACCAACTCTAAAAAGATTTATTAAACGTTTTTCTTAAAGTTATTGATTCATGATTGAGATTGTTTGATGTATTGTGTATGTATATATTTGTGATTGGGCTGAGGTCCCCGAGACGGTTGTGTTCTCAAAACCTCCATGATTTGTATACAGTTGTCCATGAGACGGGTGTGATCTCTAAAGAACCCTTTGATTTGGATACGAGTTATCCCTGGGAACGGATGTGATTCCCTAAACCTGCGCAGGGTTGGCTCCGGTTGTGTGAGAAGTTTGATTGATTTTTAATACTTATAACATGATGTGGTTTATACATGTTGTGGAATGGATCATGAATGTTTTTGATGAAAGAGTTGTAAAATGTTTTGTTGCTTCTTGCCTATTGAGTGTAACAACTCACGTCGTTTAATGACGCCAATTCCGGATTATAATGCATATCAAGGAGATGACCATCGGGGAGCTAGAGAATGGTGTTATATTTTAATTAGTCATTTAGATGTAATAAATCTAAGTCTCAAAGCTGTAAAGAATTGTGTATTAGGTTGAGTTGACTAATTTTATCTTTAATTTCATAATAGGTTTTCGTGGTATTCTTTCTGTGTTAACTTATAAACATGTTTAGAAATGTTGGTGTAAAATATTATAATTTTCTATTCAGTAAATGTATTTTAAAAATAATTAATAGTAGTTATGTTCTTCACGTAGGGTTTCTGAAAATTCCAATTGAGTCTGATAGATAGTGTTTTTAAGAAACGATACATGTTTATTTTGAAAATGATGTCCTCTGAGAAATGATAGAACTTTTTGTTGTCTTTCCAAAATGCTAAAGTTTGTTCGATTTAGACTTGCAAAAGATTTAATATGATTTTTACAAAACAAACTATCATATTTTAGTCATTCTGCCGTGTTGGTCAACTTTGTATCTAACTGTGGTCAAAGTGTATTAAAACCCATTCTAAAATTCTTGGAGATTCATATACGATGTAATTATCTGTTAGGATTTTAAATATATAATTATATTAAATTATGAAGCTTGTATGATGAATTTAAAATTATAGGAATACACCTTGGTCAGTTTTCAGTTTTACGAATTGGTGTAGAAATCGTTGTGTTTTAACTAATCTTCGTATCTTTAACGGTGGTGATGTTTTTATTCTATAAATAAAGTGTAATATGCTTCCGCTAGCTTTGAAATCTTTGGAAATCAACGGTTAGATTTTTCTAAATAAAATTTTAGGTTCCGCTGCGATAGAATTGGCAATCTCCAAATAAATTACTTAATAGGTTTGGGCTTAGTTAGCCGGGCTTTGGTTATGATATTGATGTAGCACTCCGGGTTTCGCCTGGCTCGAAAATCGGGGTGTTACAGAAGGTGAATACTCGAACTGGTAGAGGATCATGGTATACTCCTTCGTTTCCTAGTTGTAATTCCCCGGACTCTACCTTGGCTTGGAAAATTCGCTTAAGGGTAAACCAGTCCTTGGTAGGGTGAGTAGCGACTCGGTGATAGCGACAGTACCTTGGGCTTGCTACCTCTTCGGCTGTAGGAGGCTGTCGTATCGGAGGGAGTTCGATTGCTCCATCCTGGATCCAGGTGTCTAGCAACTCTAGTACCTCCTCCATGGGGAATGGGTAATCTGGTATCTCTGGTCTGGCTTTTTGCCTCCGTATCTCTTGTTGTTGCGGCCCTCCTTGGTTCATGTTCTTGCTCGGGGTCTCTTGAGTTGAATTAGTACATTTTGGATGCGTCGCTTCCGTAACGGGGCCTTTCCTCTTCCCTCCTTCACTGATAGCGCCCATGGATGGCAAGTTGTTGTTGTATTGCTTGTTGATCAGCCTCCTATCGCCGCGAGTGGCCCGGGTCTCTTCGCTCCTAAGGGGTTTGGTTCTTTCTAACAGGGCGGGTGCAGTGGTGGCGGACCTCTTCACAGCTTCATGGAGTTCGGAGAAGGTCTGGAAGCGGAGGTTCTCCAAGAGGGCTCGGTATACAGTAATTATTCCGTTGATGCAGAGCTCCACCAGCTGCTGTTCCGTGACGTTCGGATCATGGCAATCGAGGGCTTGAATTCTGAATCTCTTGACGTAGTCGTTCGGGTGTTCGCTAGGCCTCTGGAACATTCTGCCGAGATCGAAAAGTGTTATCTGTTCAGACATGAAGAAGTACTTGCGGTAGAACGCACTCACCATCTCGCCCCAGGTCCCAATACTGTTCGGAGCAAGATTATTGTACCAGGTATAGGCTCTTCCAGTGAGAGACTTAGAGAATTCTTTGAGTCTCAAGACATGGTTGTACTCGTGTTCCCCCAGGGATTCCAGAAATCGTGAGATGTGCTCACGTGCATTCCCAGTTTCGTCATACAAGGAGAACATGGGCGACATATATCCTTTGGGGAGGGCAATCCTCTGGACCTCGTGCGGGTACGATGGCTGGTGTTGGTGGATAGGTGGCGCCATATCTCTTTCTCGACTTCGTAGCAGCTTTTCCAAGTCGTCTGCCGTGACGTAGCGGGATGATGGTCCTCCTCTTTGGCGAGATTCATCTGGGAGAGAAGGCACTTCGTCATCTCGAATGTGGATAACGGTCGAGCGGGCACCTGTAGCAGCAGCGTCAGGGGTCTCCTTGACTGGTGAACTTGACAGCTTCGAGGTTAGAGTTTTGAGACAATCCAGGATTCCTAGTTGCGTGTCGAACATCTTGACTTGGCTTTCCGCGAGGGCATCTTGACGTTTGGCCAACTTTTCTATAGTCAGTGTTCCTGACACTCCTTTTCCTTTCTCAGTGGTAGCGCCAACCTTAGTCTTGGAGGAAGGGTTCTTCTCAGAGGTTTGGGTTGGAGCGTTAGGAGTTATTGGGGTGATGGGTATAGCCGAGATGACAGGTGTTGAAGGGGAATTTTCTTGGGAAATAGGTGTATTGGGAGTATTGCTGGATGTAGGTGGGTTGGTAGGTGCTGCATTAGAGGCTACAGCACCGTCAGTTGAAGAGTTGGGGTTTTTGGTATCTGATCCCGACCTAAGCTCAACCATCTTTGAGAAAATCTTCTGGAACCGAGAGAATGATCTCCCATTGTGGTCGCCAACTGTTTTTACCTGGAAAAACAATGCACCGTCTCTGGGTACTTTCGTAGTGTTCGAGTTCAAAGTCGAACAAGACGAGCCTAAACCAAGTCAATGGCCGTTCACGTCTTGCTTCGGTCACAGAGAGGATAGAGGTTGGTCTAGGGAGGGAAACAGCGAAGAAACTTGAGATCAGGTTGAGGATGTGTTTTGGGTGTAAGAGTTCAAGCTTTCCGTCGTGAAAGTGACTGGAAATCTCCAAGGCTAGAAGTATGTTGGTTGCTCAGGCGTGTTTACTCTGAGGCTCTGGTTCATTCAGGTGTTCTGAATGTCTGGTTGTTTCTGAAAAAAGTGTTCTTCCTTGGAAGATAGAGGAGGCCTCTATTTATAGTTTTGAACTCACCCTGATCTCTCGACAAAGAAGGTGGAAGTCGTGGAAGAATGGAGGAGTGGAGGACATGGGTTGGTTTCCGTAACTGTCTGAGTTGTGTAGAACATGTCCACTCGCGCCATCTTCTCGTAACTGTCCACTATCTCTATCAGTTTCTTCCAACTGCCGTAGACCGCCAGACCAATACCCCTAAAGTTATCCCCCCCGTGTGATGCTTTGTTGTCTCGAGTGATACGCATATATTGCGTAGTTGAGTTGAGTTGAGTAGAGTCGTATGACTAATTGTCATGACCAACGAGAGTGTGGTGTCTCCAGGACATGAGTATAGGAGTGGCTTTGGCTATTTGGCCAAGGCCAGGAGTTCATAGCGCCATTGGCTTGTGGCACCATAGCCCAAGAGGCTACGGCCTTGGCCTTTGGCCAAGGCAGTCTCCAAAGCGCTTTAGCGCTAACATGTTATCATGGCACCACGGCCTTGGCCTTTGGCCAAGGCTATTTTGTAAAGCGCTTTAGCGCTAGCCCTGTTATCCATGGCGCCACGGCCTTGGCCTCTGGCCAAGGCCAACTCGTTGTGGCGCTATGGTTCATAGCGCCACGACCTTGGCCTTTGGCCAAGGCTATACTTGTAAAGCGCTTTAGCGCTAGCCTCGTCATGGCTTATGGTTCGCCATGCTATGTGGCGTTATGACTTTAGCATCTGGCCAAGGTCAACTTTGTTGCAGCTGGTGCGTGCTGGCTATATCTTGGTTATGATGTGTGTGTCTACGCTACAACATACTTGAAGTCATGGCGTGTTTATCCATGGTGTGTTAGACCATCCTGAGTTTAGGATGAGGTCTGTTTAAGCCTGTTTAGGCCGTTGTACGCTTCTCAGGGAGTTCTGGACAGGCCTAGAACTTCGATATTCCTGAGGTTTTCATTAGGACTCGAATGTTGAGTCGTATAAAGAGGAAATCCATGAGGATGCGTCTCTGTTAACTTTTCACCATGTACCATATAGTGATCCGGTTCTGATGCCGAGGAATTCGAGGCGATGTCGACATGAAGCAGATTAATGGGTTTAATGTGTTGGTGAGATTTATCAATATTGCACTATGATATCATCCTCTCCACCGGGGCTATAAGAGAGAACTCATAGAGAGTTTATTCAGCTCGTTAGAACGGGTTGCATTCTGAGCTATGGAGATGTGCCTAAATAGGCAATTGCCTTTAGGTTAGGCCTGTTTAGAGAGTGTTTTTACAAACTTGCCCCTCTCTCATTTTCCACCATCTACAGAAAGTCCCCTGGTTAGTGTGGAACAATAATGTTTCATACTAAGCACTCGGATGGTGATAACAACCTTCAAGAGTCTTAGTCTCTTTCTCTTCTTTTTTTTAGCAAAGATGTATAAAGGACTAGGTCTTAGTGTTAATGACTTTGAAAATTGATGGCAAAAAGCCTTCTTCTTCTTTTTTTTTATATATGTACGCATGCACGTGAAGGAACGGAGGGGTGGCCATGGTGCTATGACCATGGCGCCATGGGATGGGGAGCGGGTAGCCACGGCCGTGGCGCCGTGACTGCCTTGAAATCCGTGATTTCCCCTTTTTTTTTTTTTTTTTTTTTTTTACACGCCAGCCCTAGGGCTGGCGGGATTTTTAGAGAATCCTTGAGGCTTTTGTCCTTCTTTCCTTTTTTTAGGAGTTTTACTGGTACTAGGACTCTCAATATTCATGTGTATATATATATACATGCCTAGGTTAAGTTTTCAGCAAAGAAGAGAAAAGAGGGAAGGGTTTTCCAGAGCAGTATTTCTTTCCTTTCTTCTTGATTTACTCTTTTTAGCTGTGTTTGCTAATCCCATTCATCATGTCATCAAGCGGAGCGACGACACGGAATAACAAGGTAAACTAGGGTTTTAAGTGACTTAGGTTTTTTTTTTTTTTTTTTGAAAACTTT
>JAJJMA010347218.1:10360-23754 GCA_023529015.1 Papaver nudicaule
TTTTTTTTTTTTTTTTTTTTACGTTGTATGTATGTGTATATACAAGCCTATATGTGTGTCCCCCTTGAGGGAAAAGCAATTTAATGGCGCCACAAGTCGTGGCGCCACGTTTTTGGGCGACTTGGGCCAATTTGGTGGCGCCATGTATATAGCGCCGCTCATACTCATGTATAAAGAGAGATTTTTTGTTGCGTATGTACTCTGATAAGTGTGCATGCATAGTTACTCATGTTATTAGAGAATATAAGCGGAGTGACTTAATCGGAATCGTTTGCATGCTGCAGAGAAAACGAGATGGTGGTGCCATTCCTGTGCTTCCCGTCACTGGGACGCCTAGCTCTGAGGACAAGTTCTTCGAGGCGTATAAAGAAATTGGCAGGAGGACCACTCCACTCGTGCTCCACGCCAATCCTGGGGCTCGCTTCGCTCCAAGGTACAACAGCAAGACCAAGTCTCCGTCATCAGTTGTTGTGCCTTGTGAGATCATCAGGTTCTCTTTGCAACGAGGTGAATATGAGGCTTCCCCTATTGACTTCTGCACTCCTAGAGCTCCTCTGGACCAGTGTATTCCTTGGTTGAACTTCATGCTGAACAACGAGAAGGTGTATAACATCTTAGAGGAAGTCGGGATTGTACATGCGGTGCGGGCGTCTGGAAAGCTGAAGGTGCATGTAGACGTTGATGGCATCGTTGCTTTCGTCTCCCGTTGGTGTGGATCCATAAATACCGCCGTTGCGGGCTTTGGAGAGATCGTCATTTCTCTGGAGGCAGTATCATCTTTGTACCATCTTCCAGTACTCGGGATACTTCCGAGGGACCATCCGGGACTCCCTTGTGACGTCGTGGTTGATGAAATAAATGCGAAGATTAAAGATCTCTATTTGCCAAATGCTTCTGCTGATGAGAATTACACCAGGTGTATTCATCATTGGTACTCGTCTGGAGGTAGGAGTGACGCTCTTAGCAACACCAAGGTTATAGCAGCATTCCTCACACTCTGGTTGTCACGAGACATATTTGAGGACGATCCCGTTGGGACACTGAAGCCTTGTGTCATTCCATACGCTGTTCGGCTGGCGCAAGGTATACCTTTGCCAATTGGTAGTCTATTCCTCGGGTCTCAGTACGCGCATCTGAGTGCTTTGGCCAGGAACATGTCTAGCTCTTCTGCGGGGCGTATTTCGTCGTTCATCAATCTCCCCTTTCTCCAGGCCTTCTTGTGGGAACAGTATGTGAATTATGCCCCACGGGGTGGTCTCCCTTCGGATTCGCTGGACCACGTCAGGATCATGTGGTGGAGCGACAAACAACCTAAGGACTCGGTAAGGTTGATAGATTTTCTGGACAGGGATGAGTGCATCTGCTTTCGTTCATGGTATAACATTCGTGACAAAAGAGTCTTTCAACTCGAAGTTGCCGCAGAGCTTGATGAGGTTCTTTTGCGTTCTGGCTATCGCGGTGTTACTAACATCGGGTACGACGGGCAGCAGGTGTTCAGGTGCAGTAGCGTCTCGGGTTTCATCTTTGGCCTTTATCAAGGCAGGTTGGTGAAGCAGGCGTACAACATTGACAGGGCGGCGCGATTCATGGGATTCGACCAGGATGTGCCCTTCGATCGTTCCCTCCCTCCGTCCGGGGATGATTTACACGAATATTTAGACCCCACTCAGGACCCCGGGAGGAGGGTATCTTCTTGGTAGCTGGTAGACGAGCGAGGGTCACTCCTGAATTCAACCAATTCTGGGATTACACTTTGAAGGTTCTGGGGAACTTTGTGAAGAAGGTGAACACGAGTGATAGGCCCACTTTCACCTTGACGCCTCAGGTAATCTTCTTTCTGATTGTTCACGCATATGCTTTGTTCGCCTTGCCTATGTTAACGGTTTTATTTCCTCTGGTGACAGATGGCGCCTCCTCCGGTTGTCCAACCTAAGAAGAAGGTTAAATATAGTAGGATGGAATTACCTGAGGGTCGTTTCGTTGCTCTTTCCCCTGTGGTGAGTTCGTGTCCCTTCCCATCTCGGGTAAGTTGTTCATACTTCAGAGGCGTCTCTTGCCCCTTATAAATGTATCTCTTCCCTGGCTGATCTTCATATGCTGTCTTGCAGGATTCGGCGTCAAAAGAACGTGAAAATTCCACGGAGTCCCCAGCTGTTGACGCTGAGGTGAGAAAGGAGGTAAATGAGCTAGTTGGCGTGAGTCCTCGTGCTTCTCCTCTTCCTAATGAGGCCAATGGTCGTGGATTCGTCCGGGTAAGGCCTGCCGGAGCTCGCTTCTTTGCCGGTTGTTACTCTTTCAGGTTCGCCTTTGTATAATCAGTGTTGACTAACCACTCGGGGTCTTATGTCCGTAGGAGCAGGAGAATGAGGGTCGCGTTGAGGCTGGTACTGTCTCAGAGATCGCGGTGACACCAAATAATGGGGAAAGCTTAAGTGACGACGTGGGGACAACTTCCCCCGAGGTTGTTGGCGAAGTCGTTCTGGAGAATTCGGGAGCGGCTTTCCCTCTGAAGCAATCACCAGGTGGCGGTGTGGACGTCACTCTTCCAAAGGTTGTCAGCAAGACTACTGGAGTGGAGGCGGCTACCTTTTCGACCGAGGAGATATCTAATGGTGGTGTGAATCAGGAGCCTGCCTATCCTAGTGTCGGAGTTGCCTTCCCTTCTTTCGTAGGCAAAGTTCGTCGTGGTTACGCCTTGGTAGGTAACTTCCCGGTGTTCAATGAGTATCAGACACTGTATGACCGGATTTGGAGGAAGTTCGGCCATATTGCTCATAACGGGGAGAAGTGGCTACTTTCTGAGTCGATAGTCAGTACTCTGTTGTCGAGGGTGACCGGGATGATGGCCCAATCCATCGGTTCCGCGGATCCACTTGATGTCGAAGATTGGGAGGATTTTATAGCTGCAGCTGAGTCTGAGGGTTTCAATGTGGCTTGGCTACGTGACAGGTTTGATAGGGCCAAGGCTCAGGGGTCTGAGGAGATTCTCCAGGAGAAGGAGAAGAAGGTGGCGGAGTTAAAGGCTGAGTTGCAGAGGGAGGAAAGGGAGCTGGAGCGGCTAAGGCTATCTTGCAAAGGTGGACCTAGTGGGGTCTTGAGTGATATTCTCGACTAGTGGTTGTTCTTTTTTTTTTTTTTAGTACTTGGCTTCTTGTCTTTGGAACGTTGAATAGGTTGTGGGTATTTTCTATTGATTGGATAGGATTGTGTTTTCTAAGAGATATTGAAATGAAATACTTTACTTAATTAAATCTGCTAATAATGGAAATCCTATCTACTGCACGCTATGATGTGCTGCTTTGGAGGAATGCAAATACAATAAACAGGTGTTTTAGGTGTAAAACAATAAAGAGAATCTGAGGGGTAAAGTATGAAGTGTGATGATGTAATAAAAGATTGTGATGAATTCGAGAGGTCAAGATCGAACAAGACTCGCCTAAACCAAGAAATGGCCGTTCGAGTATTGCTTCAGTTACAAGAAGAGGATTTTAGGGTTGGTTCAGGGAGGGAAGCAGAGAAAGACGAGATCAGAGAATTGCTATGATTTTCTGTGATATTGAGATTGATATTGCTAGATAAGGATGAATATTAAGTTCTCACTAGATAATAAATGCTAAATGAGAAGAGTTAATCAATTATCGATAAGATAGACTTGATTATACTTGCACTGAATTTGTTGAACTTATCTGTTCTTGGATGAGATCGTTTCCCAACTGGTCGAGTGACCTATTTATAGCAATATATTCTCAACTGATCTCGTAAGAAGTGGAAGAAGTGGAAGAGTGGGAGTGAGGAACGAGTGGGGTCAGTTGTTAAGAGTCTTGCGCCTAAAAATAGGGAAGACTAACAACCCACTACCTTATCCCATCTTCTCAGCAACGTTCGCACGACTTAGTTTTCTTTCCCGTTAAGTGATTGAGCCGTTGCAATCACACGTGCCGTAGACCGCCAAACCAAAACCCTAAAGAATATCCCCCCAAGTAACTTACTTGATTCTCGTAAGATTTGTTAAAGATTGAATATTTGTTAAGTCAAAGCTGACTAAGTGCAAAGTCGTACCAATTACTGGTAAACTCAGGACTTCGCATAAAAATAGAGATTTAAGCGATAAGCTTGTGTATCTCTTTTAGGTTTTGGTTTAAGGATTGGGCCGGGCAATCGCCATTTAAACCAATGAGATAAATCTAAGGGTTGAGCTAGCAACCGCCATTTAGATAAGATAAGATAAGATAGGTCTAAGGATTGAGCTATGCAATCGCCATTTAGACCGAGAGGATTTCAGCAACTCTCTGTGGCGGTAGTCAAGTAAATACGACTTTTGGTTTGCCATAAATATGAGAAATTGGCTTGTGGCATGTAATGCACCAATTCTCTGAGTAATAAAGACATATGAATGTCCAAAATAATATAAGTCATAGCCATGAGCCATGATTAGGAATTATAGCACTGATTACAAAAGCAAGTCCGTAATCAGGAAAAAACAGACGAATGATGCTATCACAGCGTAGCCGTCATCAAGAATGCATAAGCATTGCCAATACAAGACCTAAAGATAGGCCAAAATAATTATAATAAGCCATGTTGCATGGTATAATAATCTTGTTGAGAAGTTAGGCATAAGGCGTGAAGGATGAGCCACAACATTTATGTTATTTCGGATTTCTGGACAGTTTGCATGTTGTCCATTGATAAAATCGCCCAGGCCAGCCTATATTAGATAAAAATCTGAATTTTTAGTATGTTATAGTAAATTCACAGAGGAAAATATTTCGTGAAGGAAGCGCCTCCCAATTCCTCACGGATTGGGCTGTAAAAATCACGCCATGAGGAAATACGTGAGCTGAACTGCCAGATTTCCGAACTCGATTAGGAAACTAGAGTATTATGGACTTAATAAAATCCATAATCCTCTAGGATTTGGATCAGTGGGACCCATAAATAGGTGGGAGGCTAGGAAAAGATGAACTCTAGCTCAAAGGAGGCAAGGATAGCCGTGAGGGGAAGATGATGATCATGGACCTCCATAAGTACAAGTGAGGGAAAACAATAAGACCCCCCACGAATTAGGCGAGAGCCAACTATAAGGCCCCCATAAATTAGGCTAAGCATGATTATGAGGCCTCCAATATTTGGCCAAGGCATAATCTTGGACCTCCAAGAGTTTGGCCAAGGCGTAATCATGGGGCTCCAAGGAATGACCTAGGGCATGGCCGTGGACAAAGGGAAGGATGGGTGGGCATCCAATATTAAAGCAAGGAGTGGATGCATGGGCATCCAAAACTAAGGCGAGGGGTGGCGCAAGGGCCCCCAAGTAGTTGAGAAAGGGTGATGCCATGGGCATCCAAAGATTAAGGCGAGCCATAAGTATGGACACCCAAAAACTAAAGAAGGGGACAGCCATGGGCGTCCAAAAACAAGCCAAGGGAGGATGCGTGGGCACCCAAAGAAGAGGCAAAGGGGAATGCCGTGGGCATCCAAAGATTGGGCATGGCCAAAGCTTAGGCGTGGCCAATGTTTGGGCATGGCCAATGCCGTGCCTATCTAAAGTGCAAGCATGGCCAAAGTTTAGGCGTGGCCAATGTTTGGATATGGCCAACGCCATGCCTATCCAAAGTTTAGGCATGGCCAAAGTTTAGGCGTGGCCAATATTTGAGCATGGCCAACGCCGTGCCTATCCAAAATCCAGGCTTGGCCAAAGTTTAGGCGTGGCCAATATTTGAGCATGGCCAAAGCCGTGCACATCCAGAGTATGCCATGGAGTGGCGTGAAGCACCTAGGGTTTTGGCTCGAGCATGAGCTAGGCTAATGTGCATGCATAGGTATTTTAATACGTAGGCTAGGGATATGGACCATGCTACTAGGCTAGGGTCGCGAGATATTAAAATATGGCTAATAGTAACCAAATATCTTATCCCTACTGTAAAAATAAACTCATACCTTATCTCGAGCTATTCCGGGACGCCAGAAATTGATGCGAAATTACTCCTGTGACCTCATCGCCAAAAACCACCATCAACATTAAGTCCCCTGCGCAGCATGGAACCGTGAGTGTTCCAGGGTGAGCACAAAGTTGATGGACCAGCTACATCCGCATAGAAGCCTTATCCACGAACAAAGAGTCTAAACAGGGCCTAAAGACGAAGCCCGCTCAAGTAATACCCACAGAGTCCTAATTAGGTTAGGAGTTTCCCAAACCGTGCGTGATACATCTTCAGGATAAACACAAGTTAATGACTTCGTCAGTCCACTTGTGATGCATCTGAGTCAACTCCTCTTATGTAGGCAACAGTTACTTCTAGAGTTTGAATTCTCAAAACCCTAAAATTCAAATACTCTGCGCCTATAAATATATGCACCCAACAACGCCTTGGATCATACTTTCTCCATATATCTTCTGATTTCCTTATAGCATGTCGAGCAACAGTAGCAGTGATGTTCCTTTGAGCCAATTTATCAAGCGTAGGGCTTGGATTCCCAGCTCTGTAAGTAATCCTTCACTTGTGCTTCCTTGTATATTTTTTTTGAAAATATATTAATCGTGAGTTAACTGTAGAATGAAGAGGAAGGAGATAGCAGTATCGGCAATCCACGAAGCAAGATACCAAAGACAAGCAACTCTTCACCAGTAAATCCCCTTCTTTATGTATCTCATTTATTAAACACGAGGAAATCTTCTTACTCTTTATTCTTTGCAGATTTGTAAAAAGAGTGTTCACGCTCCCCCAAGGAAGATGACCGAGACTCCCCACTCTCCTACTTACAGTCCTGCTTCGGTAGTAGACCTTGAGGATCACGTTCCCCCCGGAAATAGTATCAGGGGAGGTCTTCTTTTTGATCCGGAGATGCGATCTCTATCCCAAGAATACAAACCTGTTGGTGGCTTCTTAATTCGAAAGAGATATGTTTCCCTGTATACGAAAATATGGAGGAAGTACGGCCACATAGCTACTACCCAAGTCTTGGGTAAGGACTGCTCAACAGTCTTGGTGTCCATGATCGCGTTGTTGATGCCGATGATAGCAGAAATAGAGCAAGGATCATTGCACAAGGTTACCTTGTCTACCATTATGAAATGGGAACGTTTGCTTTCTTCTGCTGAAAATGTTAAGTTCAGAGTCGGATGGCTTCGGGCACGACTTGAAAATATAAAAATGGACCGGTTGTCTTTTCTAGCAGATGGCCCTGATCCCGAAATTATCGATGAAGATGAAAAAGCCATTGATGAAGAAACTGAGAAGGTCAATCAAATGGTGGAAAGCCTGAAGACCCTGGAACATGAGGTTGCTGCAGAGATGAAGGCTAGAGAGGAAGCAAGAGAAAGGGAATTGAAGGCCCTTAAAGAGAAAATTGCAGAAGAAACTGCGAAAGTGGGTGAAGCTATCCAAAATTTATCGGCTAAAACCACAGCGTTTCAGGAAAAGATGGAAAGCTTGTATCAGAAAGATTATGCACTCCTGGAAGGCTTATTCTGAAGAAAGATTTATTGTTTTTTTTTTTTTGAATTGAATTGAATAAGTATTTTTTGAATGAAAAGTTTTATAAAGATTGCAATTGTTAAGTGCAAGTGAGGTTTGCACTAACTTGGAAGGAATCATAAAATTTTACAAAGAAGTGATCAGAAATTCATACGTAATAAGGTTTGAGCCATTTTCCGTTGATTACCGTACCTTCGGGTTTTCCGTCCAAGATAGAGATTTTGTAGTAGCCACTAAGCGCCGCTTTAGTCATCACGTATGGCCCATCCCAATTAGCTGAGAATTTTGGAGCTGACATATCTTGCTGAATATGCTTGGCAGTCTTCAATACCAAGTCCCCAACTTGGAAGACTCTTGGCTTTACCGCCTTATCATATGCTCTAGAAATCCTTCTCCTGTAAGCTTCCATGTAAGCTTCTGCTTTCGTACGCCTATCCTCAACAGTATCCAATTCCGCAAACCTAGAACCAGAAATATCGGCGTAGACTCCACTAGCCATGGCGATGCGCGCCGAAGGAATCTTGATTTCAGCTGGAAGAATGGCATCAGTACCATATACCAGAGAGTATGGAGAAGCTCCTGTAGAACTCCTTCGAGAAATTTTGTATGCCCATAATGCCATGGGGAGCTTTTCATGCCAAGATCGCTGGTTATCATGAACGGTTCGACTCAGAATCCGAATCAACGTCTTGTTAGTGCTTTCAGCTTGCCCGTTTCCTTTAGGATAGTAAGGTGTAGAGCAAATACGCTGAATGCCATACTCTTGAAGTAATTCCCCCACATCTTGATTGACAAAAGGCGAGCCATTATCTGTTATGATGTGTTTAGGAACTCCAAACCTACAGATGATATGCTCCTTGATAAACTGAGCTATATTGACACCCTTGGTTTTCTTAAGCGGAATCGCCTCTACCCACTTTGTGAAGTATTCGGTAGCAGTTATAATGTGCTCATGCTGTAAGGAAGATGCGGGATTGATCTTTCCAATAAGATCAAGTCCCCAGCTATAAAACGGCCAAGGACTGCTGATGGATTGCAGAGGAAGACACGGAGAGTGTATAAGGTTGTTATGGACCTGACACTGATGGCACCTTCGAACAAACATGGCAGCATCGTCTTCCATAGTAGGCCAATAATATTTTTCATGAATTTGTAAAAATAATTTCTTCTTACCTTGGTGTTCGCCTTCGTGCATCTCCTTGAGTATAGTACTCGTCTCAGGATCTGCCAAGCAGCGTAATAAATCCCCACCAAAGCTTTTGCGGTACAGAATTCCTTCGTGAAAGACGAACCTTGCTGCTCGCCTTTTCAGCCTTTCTGCATCTTTCTTCTCAGCAGGTAGGACATGGTCCCGGAGATATTGGATGTAAGGTTCACGCCAATCTCCGACGGGATGTACCATCAAGGCTTCAGAATGATGTACAGCAGATTGGCACTTAATGCAAGAGCCTTGTATTTCTCTGGATTGAGTTTCCATGGTGGGCCAGTAGTATCCCAACCGTTGGAGTCGTCTGTATAGAGTGACCACTAGACTTTGTCCGCAGATTTCCTTGTGGACGTGATGAAGTCGTTGTTGGGCCTCGATATCTCCAAGACATCTGGATAAAGATCCATCTGAATTCCTATGATAAAGAATTCCGTGTAATAAGAAAAAGTTCTTCAGGTCTTTGAGACAAACTTTCCTTTCTGGTGACGATTGAGTGAGTTCATCAATGACAGGTGTCCTCCAATCATGTACCGCTGGCTCGCCAGTTTGTGCTAACCAAGTCGATGAAAGCGTACGCTTATGCACGGTGAGAGTCGTTTCCATACCTTCAAACTGTAACTTTGAAGCCAATGTCGCTAGACAATCAGCATGCCTGTTGTTAGTTCGACCAGTATGAATGATAATAGCTTCAGAGAAACGAGTTAATAGTCTCTGTGCTTCAGCGCGAAAAGGAGCTAGAGTGACCTCCTTTAATGAGTAAACACCATTCATTTGATTCACCAGTAATTTGGAATCACCCCTAATCTCCAGATTGGTAGCTCCCGCTTGTTCGGCCAACGATAATCCAATCAGGAATGCTTCGTACTCCGCTGAATTGTTAGTACATCGGAAGTCTAATTTGAATGAGTGTGAGAATACCTCGCCTGTAGGAGAAACCAATACTACTCCAGCTCCTCCAGTGTTGTTACTTGGTGTAGCGGAGCCATCGAAGTATAATAGCCAAGTATCCTCCTTGACCAGGGATATTTCCGGGAATTCTCCAGGTACATCTTCGTGCAGGGCGGTGGTATCTTCTCCAGGGAAGGCTGCAAGAAGATCTGCGACAGCTTGGCCCTTGATTGCCTTCGGAGCCACACAAGCGATATCAAACTCCGACATCTGTAGTAGCCAACGTGCTGGTCTTCCGAGCAGAGCCGGTTTTGACAGGAGGAATCTTATGGGGTCCGCTTTTGTGATTAGCACGACCCTGTTTGATAAGAGATAATGCCTGAACTTCTGGATTGCGAAGACTAAGGATAGACATGCCTTCTCTACCTTCGGATAGCGGAGTTCAGCATTCTTCAGAGTACGACTGATGTAATACACTGGATATTCAACATTATCATCACCTTCTTGCGCGAGGAGTGCTCCAATAGCAGTGTCGCTTGATGCCGTATAAAGAAGTAGAGGACGCCCCTGCACTGGTGCTTTCATCACTGCTGGTGATAGTAGTAATTGTTGGATCTTCCTAAAAGCCTCCTCTTGGACGGGAGACCATACGAAATCTGCTCCCTTCTTGAGTAGAGGGATGAATGAGACCACGAATTGTGCTAATCCGGGAATGAACCTCCGTATGTAAGAGACTTTCCCCATGAAGCTTTTAAGTTCTTTTACCGTTTTTGGTGGCGGCATTGTGGTGATTGCTTGCGTTTTGGTAGGGTCTACCTTGATTCCTTCTTCAGTTACTTGAAAACCTAAGAACTTGCCTGAAGAAACCCCAAACACGCACTTCAGAGGATTCATCTTCAATTTGTATTCTCTGCATCTGTCAAACACCTGTCTCAGCACGTCTAGGTGAGATGCTCGCATTTTTGACTTGACCACAACATCGTCCACATAATCTTCAATTTGTTTATGCATCATATCATGGAATATTGCTGTCATGGCTCGCTGATAGGTAGCACCTGCGTTCTTGAGCCCAAAGGGCATCACAGTATAATGAAAATTCCCAATTGGAGTTCGGAAAGCAGTCTTACTCGCATCTGAATCGTACATCTTGATTTGGTTGTAGCCACTGTAACCATCCATGAATGAGAACATGGCATGACCGCAGGTAGCATCCACCAGCATGTCGATGTTGGGCAGCGGAAAATTGTCTTTGGGACAACATTTGTTCAGATCCCTGAAGTCTACACAACATCTGATTTGACCATTTTTCTTCTTGACTGGTACCACGTTGGCTAGCCAAGTAGGATGATGAATGGGTTTGATGAACCCTGCAGAGAGTAACTTCTGAATCTCGACTTTGATTTGTTCTTCTATCTCATGTCGAAAATGGCGTGGTTGTTGTTTCACCGTCTTTGATCCGGGTAAAACATGAAGATGATGTGTCACCAATTTGTCGTCTAGCCCGGGCATTTCTTCGTAGGTCCAAGCGAAAACATCTTGGTACTCTTTGAGAAGACTAACCAGGGCCCCACGTTCCTCTGTTGATAAGGATGAGCTGACAGAGATAGGTCTGGGAACCTCATCAGTCCCTATGTTGACGGTTTCAAGAGCATCAGTGGTGGAGTTGGATACATCCTGTAGTTGTGGCGGAGCTTCCTGAATTTCTTCCTCTAAGGATCCTTCATTCTGATAACATTCTTCGATGCGGGGAGGTTTTCCGCCACCCTCCCCTGTTAATTGCTAACATTTCCGTCGCGAGTAGATAGTTCTACCCTCGGCGTCATATTGAGTAGTGAAATTATAACTTCTTTTGGAATAAGGTGATTTATGAGACATAATTAAACCATACCTAAGGAGTCCTGATGAAGTAGACGCGCCTTCCACGTTTTCCTCGATTGGCGTGTACGATAGTGGGCTCTCATTTTTGATAGAATCCCACGCAGGTAGAGGAATGCTATAGACTTTGTTAGGTGGCTCTGGCGTGGTTTCTTTTGGTTCAAAGAATTCTGCTTCGTATATTGGCGAATATGGAGATGATGACGCCGCGACACGAATGATTTCTTTATTGAGCACCGCCTTCATACATTGGTGATAAGTAGATGGGATGACTTTGTTGTCGTGGATCCAGGGCGCCCCAATATCATGTGGTAATCAGGTTCTTTCTCGATGACGTGAAACTTCACCCTTGATTGGATGGGTCCCACTTTGAGATCCAAGTTGACATACCCATAGGTATTAGTCATGTTTCCTTCAAAATCTTTCATTACGACAGGATGGTGTACGATTTGATTTTTAGGAACCCTGGCGGTGCGTAGAGTCTTCAGAGTTATGATGTTGGCAGCAACTCCAGTATCAATCAAAGCTCTTTTGAACTCCATATTTTTGACATGCACCGTGACGTACAAAGCTCGATTATGTCCATCTTCGGCCATCATATCTTCCTCAGTAAAGGTAATATCCTTTACCATGGGCTCAGACGCGAGAGACATCTCTGAGACTTCTAGCGAGGGTGGAGTTAAATCCGTGCTGAAAGCGATGCGGTTGAGAGCAGCAAATGTGTCTACCCTCTGTCCCCTCGAGAAGTGTAATAATTCACATAAATTCTCTATTAAGAAAATAGCTTCTCGACTTACTGGTTTTTCATAGGTGGTAAAACTCTGAATGTGTCGAGGTGGGTCGGCAGCCTTATTGTGCGGGCCCCCAGTCCCCAGTCCCCTGTCGACAGAGTTATCTCCAACATCAGCGTATTGCCCGGATATTGTATAGAGTTGTTGGAATGTGCAGGGATGGAATCTCCTTATTGATTCTTGATGCCATGGCTCCATCCCTCCTATGCAAATCCCCACCAATTGTGATTCGTTCATCTCCCTGTTATGATAATCCAAAGCTTTGGCTCTGAATCTTCGTACGAAATCTTCTGGATCCTCCTCTTCTTCCTGATAAGTCTTTACCAGATCTGAAAGACTAACTTGGTTAGGAATGGGGGAATTATCTGTGGGAGCGACATTGATAGTGGCCCCTACAACATGAGGCGTGATAGCAAGTGGCAAAGGCAAAGCGGGGCCCAAACCGAGAGAATGGGTGATGGCGGGAGCGAAAGGATGAGATGAGTTGGGTCCCACTAGAGAGGGGACGTCATTAGGAGTGATGGTAGTCACGTTTTTGGTGGTGAGGCCAGCGGTGGCGTCTTGATTTGTTGTCCCTGTAGCGCAAGATAGGGACATGCTGGAACAGGATAGGGATAAGGTGGACCCCTGCTGGACGTTCTGGAGAGATGAGGATGAAGTAGGCGTGGTGGATCCCACCAGAGGGGACGGCACGCCCAAGGGAGAAGGGGATAAGGTTGGCCCCCTCTGGGTTGAGGCAGAAGCAAAATTAGGGTTTTGAGTAGTGATAGGGCTCACGGTTTGGGTTGGCCCCACTTGAGTTGAGGTGAATGTGAGATTAGGGTTCTGGGACGTGATGGGATTCACGTCTTGCATGGTGGGGCCAGCAGAGGCCATGGCGCCACTAACCCTAGGATTTGTTGCTCCACTCGTAATGGATGAGGTTGTGGGACCACCGGTGATATTTGGAGAATTGGTATTCTCTGAACTCTGCCTCATGGTTTCAACCATATCTTTTTAAAACCGAGATAATGACCTCCCACTGTGGTCGCCAAATGTTTTAGGTGTAAAACAATAAAGAGAATCTGAGGGGTAAAGTATGAAGTGTGATGATGTAATAAAAGATTGTGATGAATTCGAGAGGTCAAGATCGAACAAGACTCGCCTAAACCAAGAAAT
>JAJJMA010347219.1:5857-18063 GCA_023529015.1 Papaver nudicaule
AAAATACCCAGAATGTGAATAAAAAAGTATGGAGGGCTGAAAAACCAAGCACGTCCAAATTTTTCATGATATTCCTCACTACCCGCCTAGGTTAAATTTTGATATTCCAGTATCATCTTCTCAAAATCGAAGGAAGATGTCCTAAAAAAAATTTGGTTGACAACTGAACAGATAAATGAAAACCAAGAGAAATCTAATCGCCGTTCATTGGACCCTTAGATTAGTTAGTCCAGATAATCCAAAAAAAATTGAACTAAAATTTGGTGGTCAACTTAACAGATAAATGAAAACCAAGAATTAATCGAAGATCGATCAAAATTTGTTAATTAGAGAAACCAAAACAACAACATGATACAATCGTTTTGAAGAGATAATGGAGTGATTTTGACCAAATAAGCTGACTCCTAGTGCTAGCTGGAATATAGGGGAAGATTTGGAGAGTTTTAGGATTTTAGTCAATCAGTCTTATTTTTTAAAGAATTTTGAAAAATAGAAACACCATTTTATCCTCCGAGATAGAGAGGGATTAGGGCGATTCTAGCAAATATCATTACATTAAAAATAAAAAGTCAAAATAAATATACCAACGGTTGTAGCCGTTCAAAATCTAAGAGGTTACTCAGTAACCAGACCGGACTGGACTGCTACTTAGTAACCGCTAAGGGTTTATACTTTATAGACGTGCCTCAATATAGACATAAACCTCTTTTATCTCTACAATGTGGAGAATTTCATCACATTTACCATTTTTTGGCCTCCGTATTGCTTGCTCTTAAATCAGGCATTATAATGGTGTTTTCCTTGGCTTAATTCTCTAGGTTGCAGCCGAAAGCAACCACTATTCGATAAATTCTCTCTTTTCTACTAGATATCAGAGCCATGGCTAAATACGTCTTTATATAGTGTTAGGTTCGGCTAGGACCCTCGTAAACATTAATTCCTGGTTGAACCTGATAAGTTAAACTTGTATAAAAAAAAGGTCCCGGTCTCGGGTCGGTTGTGATGGACTGAAGATCGAGTTGAATATCTCTTTTCATTTTTTCCTTAGTTTTCGTTGTTATGCTCATAACCTTTTTTGTTTGGCATCAGAAGTACCTCGTTCTTTCTCCGCTAGATTCATATACTTGAAATCTGCAGTTCTTTTATGGTTTATGAAAAAGCAAGGGTACCGAAATACAAACAACTTTTCGTTTGGGCTCGTGAATCTTATGGTAAGATATGAACGATCTCAAAAATCAATATCCAAATCTCGGGTTGAAACCTGATAAGTTAAACTTGTATAAAAAAAGGTCCCAGTCTCGGGTCGGTCGTGATGGACTGAAGATCGAGTTGAATATCTCTTTTCATCTTTTCCTTAGTTTTCGTTGTTATGCTCATAACCCTTTTTGTTTGGCATCAGAAGTACCTCGTTCTTTCTCCGCTGGATTCATATACTTGAAATCTGCACTTCTTTTATGGTTTGTGAAAAAGCAGGGGTACCGAAATACAAGCAACTTTTCGTTTGGGCTCGTGAGTCTTATTGTAAGATATGGACGATTTCAAAAATCAATATCCAAATCTGTGTAACCGGAGTTAGAATCACAAGTGAGCAGTCCCTAACGCAAGACAAGTCTTGGTGAATCCTTCGAAAGGATTTGGGACCAACTCAACGGTTACAATAACGTACTACTTGTGTTTGCTTTAATTACATAATCAAAGATATGATGCGGAAAGTAAAGCACACAAGATGCCAGAGATTTTTTAGAAACACTTCCCTAAGAGATCTCACTTCTCTTTTTGTTTCTCTGCATTCTTTGAGAATAGATGCAATCCTTTGATTTTTCTGAGAAGGTTTTTCATCCTTGTCAGATTTAGTCTTCTTATTATTTTTCTTGAACCAGGGTTTCTTTCCTTTGTTGACGGCTGTTTTCAAAGGATCATCTGGTTTCATGGTATCTTTGTTAGTCATTGACTTAGGATCCTTTCTTGATAAGGTAATAGCAAGGGGTTTTACCATGTCGAGGAGTTTAAAATGAAATAAGAAGAGACTCCTAATTTCTTTATAAACAGATCTTCCAAGAATTTTCGAAGAGATATAAGGACTCTCATAACTACCAAATATGATAAGGATTCATCTTGTTAGCGTACGGAGAAAGCGAAATGGTTCGCGACAGCATTGTGGACATTCATTAATACGTGTATTTCACCGTTATTTCATCGATGTGTCCCACTTTGAGATCCACACAGTTATCAATTTATACATGTTGTATAGACAATTTTTGACCGTAAGAGTGAGAAGGTCGTAAGATCTATGGAGCTTGGCTCGACATGATATTTTTCGTCCGGTAACATATAGAAAAGTTTTAATTGAGGGTTATCGATTACTTTAAACAAATACAAACGAAAATGAAAAAGAATCTAAGAGAATCAGATCTTTCCCAAACACACAGTGACATCTCATTCCAAAGGGTCAATGAATGATATGTCAATCCTTCTTGCAGCTAGTGCGAGAGGAAATGAGCATGTTTATGCTCATTGTGTGATGTTGAATCCTTTTCTGAACTAAGTTTGCCATTCTTAGTCCTGACTCTTTTGAAATTCTCAACTCTTTGTGTTGCCCTTAAGAAGTTTTAGTGTTTTCGGTCTTTATTAGCTTCCTTGTCATTGGCAGCTTCAAAGATTCGAATAACATTCATGAGTCTAGCAGCTTTTCTTTGTAGTTTCAGCATTCTTAACTTTTCGTTTGTATATGTGACATTGTTTATAATCATGTCACTTTTTAGCACAGAAGTTACATCTAATAAGTCGTTGTTTGTGCTTGATTGGAATGATTTTATCTTTGCTAGATGTGTCACTTGGGGTTGTGCCCATGGAGATGGAACATGATTCCAGTTCTGATTTGGAGTCACCGCATTATCAGAATTGACACACTCTGCAATGAATGCAACTTCACTTTCTTCATCATCTGAGTAGTAAACATCAGAGAAATCATCAAGTGTAGCAGTAAAGGCCTTGTCCCCAGTATATTTCCTCATATTGGGGCATTCTTCAGCCAAGTGGCCAAATCCTTAGCATTTATAGCATTGTGGCATATCATCATCATCTCCCCGTTTATTCCCTTCTTTAGTAGGGACTTTATCATGAGGCTTGGAAGCTGATGGTGGGGTTTTCTTAATGAATCGTTTATTTCTCTTCTTTAGAAGATCTCTAAACTGACGAGTAATTAAAGATAATTCTTCCTCATATTCATCCCCACTATGATTGTCAGGGTTGGTGTTCGAAGTACACTCTCCGTTTACAAGTTTCCTTGATTTTTCAGTAGCTCTAAAACCAATGTTTTTAGTGTTACTTTGCTCATGATCGAAGATTTTTAACTTGGCAACAAGGTCACTTCTTGTTATAGTTAAACCGTGTACTTCTTGGATGGCATATTTCTTTGACTCGTATCTTGTGGGCAGTGACCTCAGAATTTTACACACTGTCCCTTTCTGGAATAGATTTTCCTAAGGTGTGACAGGCATTCACTATCTCAGATAAATTGTGGTTCATTTCTTCAAAGGTATCATCCTCAAGCATTCGAATGTTTTCCCAGTCAGATATAAGGTTTTGAAGCCTCACTTCTTTTTCTGCTGAATTTCCTTCGAATACGGTCCTTAATCTTTTCCAAGCCTCTTACGAGGTTTCACATGTGGCCACGTGATGGAAAAGATCAGGTGTTACTGCATGTATGATAGCGTTAAGCCCATCATAGTTTTGCTTATCGGCAATAGTTTCCACGTCATCATAAGCCGCTATGTCTTTGGGGACAAACTTACCCTCAACCAGAGTATTGGTGGTGTGTATCCTTTTTTCGACATAAACCCAAGTTTTGAAATCCCGGGCTTGCAAAAACGATCTCATAGCAGTCTTCCACCATCGGTAATTGGTGTCGTCATACTTTGGTGGTACGTTACAAGCTCTGCTTTGTTCCATAATTTACAAGCCTCGATAAACACAGAAAGTTACGCCTTTTAATGTGTTTACCGGCTCTGATACCAATTGAAAAAGCAAGGGTACCGAAATACAACCAACTTTTTGCTTGGGCTCGTGAGTCTTATGGTAAGATATGGACGATCCCAAAAATCAATATCCAAATCTGTTAATCGGAGTTAGGGTCATAAGTGATCAATCCCTAACGCAAGACAAGTCTTGGTGAATCCCTCGAAAGGATTTGGGACCAACTCAACGGTTACAATAACGTACTTCTTGTGTTTGCTTTAATGATATTATCAGAGATTTAATGCGGAAAGTAAAGCACACAAGACATCAAAGATTTTTTTTAAATGAAGAAACTACAACTTGTAGAAAAACCTCGGGACCTCGTCCAGTTTGAACACCGCACAGTACTAACTATCTACAAACACTAGCCTACTATCAGACTTCGGTCTGTGATGTAGCAGAGACTAACTCCAACCCTCCAAGTGAATTGGCTACTGTTGCACTCCTTACGTTTCTAGATTCCCCACAGATCGTCACACACTTGATTCCCCTAGACAACGTCCTTTATAGGCCTAGGAGTTGCTTTAACCGATGTTAAAGGCTTATGCCAACAATTCCGGCTTTGCAACCTCAATTATCAACTGTCCTCTTCAGTTTAACATATGTAAGGTGACTTCCATTGGATTTCTGCAGGTCTTGCGGAAATCTACTTACAAGCGGGGGCTGACAAGTAAATCAAGTAAACTATGCCCAACTTGTCTCTACCTCAGCTGTGAAAATAATCACTTAAGAAACTTACACAACTCGAGCTAACTAGGTCTTACAAACACGAACGTGCAGCCGTATGTTGCTTCAGTTAAAACCCTGTATGTAATGTATCATTTATTGAATGGCCTTATTGCAGAAGATAAGGACCGTAGAATAAACAAGAACATGATCAGGCTACCAAGGTTACATTACTCAGATAACAAACACAGAGGTGCGTTATCACCTACATGTGCTTCCCAACTCTCAAGAGAAGTCATTATAGTCGTTAGGTAAATCCCATGGAGGAACTGCTACCTAATAGAGGATGACTACCACAACAAGCTTACACCGAAGTGCAAAAAGTTTATGATCAATTCCACAGAGAAATTTCACGTGTGTTTGATGCTTGTGGTTTTCGTTCTTTAATCCTCTATTTATAGATCTCAATAAGATAGTTGCTTTGAGATAAAGCAATAGATTACTTATGCTACAAGTTAGTAAGTGCTCGTGTAAATGAACCCATTACTTGGATTGCACACATAGAAACCCTAGGTTAATCTCATTTGGAAATCTTTTCTCATTTATCTGCCAAGTGGTTTGTTAGGTCTTAACCACTTCAAGATAGAGATCCAATGAAAATGAGAACACCTTTATCTTATTGACTCATTGAGATTCGTTAGATGGACCACAAAAGATATTCTGACAAGCTTAAGTCCAACTAAGAGATAACGAGTTATCTGTTGAAACTCGTGCGAAAATCCCGCAGAATATTTAGCAGACGGTTCACGAACCGTCCGGATCTGGAATCAAGGCCAAATGCATTGAATCTGATGTTCACGTACATGTAGATGTACAGATCGATGATTTGAGACACATGAGGAAAAATCGGTGCCACAGTACACGAATCAGTTCGTCAACCGCCTGAGTTCCAAATTAGGATTTCGAATGCATCCGCTGGAAGTACCTCGGTTGGGACAGTTTTCCTGTACTTAGACGTGTGGACGTCCTCAGCTATAATCCATTGACTCTGCTCTTGTTAGAGCATGGCTTGGCCAACCTCACTAAGTGTTGGTATGTCAAGCTTAGTTGTCAACTTTAGTGATCAAAACTCGACCGCTAAAAAACACACATTAATTAGGTAAAGTCATCATTGAGTTAGCTTTAGGTTGTGGAAGATTTTTGTAGGATTTAGAATCACTATTTGAAGAGTTGAAGAAGAGTGAAGATCAAACGAAGACATCCGGCTTCATCATTCAAGAGGTTAGTGAATCTAAATAACGTGATTCCGTTATCATTTACACTTGTGCTACGAAAGACAAAAACATAACTCATTGCTGAAGCTTTACGTTATGACTTGATCACTTGTGATCAGTGTGTCTTAAGATATAACTCCGCTTTATCGCAAGCGATATTGTTGTTGAAATTATGACGTTTCATATTGCTTAGAGCTTTCTTTTCTTCTCCGTCTCTAAGTAATATAAGGTTTTTCCTAAAACCTTCGAGTTGGATATAGCAGTTGTGATGTTTTCTCGGTGGTATTACGAGTTTTAATCCATCACAGTATTGTGTCTCTACTTACACAGTCTGACTCTGTCGGATTGATTAGCAAGTACTTGTATGAGCCAAATGTAAGAGAGATCGTGACTCACACTTATGTTGTGTAGACTCGATATACTGCATGTTGTTCAGAGTTCGAATATTACGTCATGGTTTGGCTCTAATTATTGAGTTCTGAAGAATTTATTTGATTCTTGATATATGAACATCTTGTACGCCATATCATACTTCTAGATTTCGAAACCATATTCTTGATTATCTCATCTTATGGATTTTCAGAGTTCGAAACCTCAATGTAGGTTTTGGTAAAACTAAACTTTGATTTTGAAACCATAATCTGGTTTTCGCATCCATGAGTTATTAGGTCTAAATAAAATGTGACCAATGAGAGAACATGATTTTCGAAACTATGTTTGCTGGCTAACAGTGACTTGAGAATCGAAACCAATGTGTCTTGAGCATGTGAGTTCTAAAAGGTCGAAAAGACCCAGGGGTTTCCTAAAGGTTTATGTGAACCGGGAAATATAACCTGTGCGTCAAGGACAAAAAAGTGTGTTTCTGAAACGTCTCTTGACCACATGGACTCTCAAGTTCGACACCAAACATTTGTGACGACAGTAATATGTGTTTCTTGTTTCGAAACCTTAACCAAGGTTTTGTTTAACATAATCTAGAGTTCGAAATCTAGCTTTGGTTTCGCTATGTGGAAACTTGATTTGGGAACCTTAATTCGGTTCTGGTCATATATGAACTTTAGGATCCGAAACCTTAATTTAGTTTCTGCCAAACAATATGTAGATTTCAAAACCTAAAAATGGTTGTCTCAGAATGCGTATTTTCGAAGTTCAAACTCTATCATTTTGATTTGTGCTTCAACGAATTAATGAGTTTGATTTCTCAGTTTGAGGTTTGAATTCGTTCATCTTCAATGTACAACTAAGTTGGTTTGAGTCATTGTCAGAAATATGGTTCGCCGCTCTAGTTAGTAGACACATGATTTCTGATCAATATTGTACGTGATTAGATCTTCGTATGGATATACTACTCGATCAAATATTCAATCGATTTATCATTTGATGTTTTGATTTGAATTCTTGGATATCATTAACGTGATCATCTATATTGGAATCGAGAATTCAGGAGATTCAACATTTTGCTATTACTCGATGAATCATGCACTGTACTTTATTGGTATATCTTTTTGCTGATTCGGGAATGTCCATTGAACCTACGTGTTCATTTAAGCTTAACACACAAGGCTTGTCCTCGTCTTCCATGATACAGTTATGCGGAACGTTGAGCCACGTTGGACAAGATCCCACTTCCACCTTGGATCGTTCTGGCTCGTCCAGCAAAGCCTAGGTAGTGATCTCGACATTATCAAAGCTGATGACGACATTTGGAAGTAATAATACCTTAAGGAGATTTTCAAAACAAAAGGACACGTTTTCGTATTGAGCTCTTTCCCAGGTAACATATTTGGTAAGCACTATATTTCGAATTAAATGAAATATCCAAATATATCTTATGAGTATTATTTGCTTTGATTGATCTTGGCCAAACATTTATTGAAATATATTTTTCATTTATGAAATATATTTTCTTTTAATGTAAATTCTCGAGTATTAGATCTCATTAAATGCTATGAGTCTAAGTGAGGTATTTCGGAACATATATGGAAATGTGCTTTAATGGATTTCCGAAATTAAGTTAGCCTCATTTCAAAGCTAAGCCTTAGTCAATATAAATAGGAGTGCTATCTCTCCTAAAAGCTTTGTCCCTCTACCAAGCTCTTCTTCGGAACTATAGCTTGTGTTTGCCGCTTTTCTTTTCAGTTACCTTTGAGCTTTTGCTCTCGGTCTAGAATTGCGTGAAAGTCTTCTCTAGGGATCGAGAAGTCTAGAAGTATCTCTTACGGGAAACTAGTTAATGTTTACTAATCTTCTTTTTATTGTACTTGTGTTTTGTTATATCACGTCTATCAAACCTTGCGATCTTGTTATTCTATGGTCCTTCCTCTTCTGCAATAAGGCCACTCAAGATCGTTATGATTAGAACATACTCTTTATCTATTAACCTGGATTTGTCAGCACGCCGCTTTCGGTTTGTGTGCCTAAACTATAGATATTGAGTGGAATCAAGATTGTTGTTATTAGATTTGTTTTTTGCAGGTACATTGTTCTTCAAGGTCATAGCATATCGTACTTGCCACAGCTATCTGCTTGATTCCAACTGGGACGACAAGGTTGCTCTGTCTGGAGTTTTGGTTTTGAAACCTTGATCGATATCTCGAGGAGTTTATTACCAAAGTAAACTTAAATATCCTCGCTCTTGGTGTGAAACTACTTCGGTGAAATATCTGTTAGTTACCAAGGATATCACTTAGCGATTTGACCTGCCGCTATTTGGTTGTTGTCCATAAGGTTGTAATCGTCTGATTGGAGGTCGGGTAGCGATATTCCTTGCGACGGGCTGTGAGGCAACTCTTGCGTAAGACAGTAAAAGGACGTCTGTTTGCGTAAGGGAGTACATGTGCGTGACCACCTTGTTGTAGTTGGAGGCGTAGGAATATTGAGGCGAAATCTTTGTGACTAATAGTCGTATTAGGGTCATATTGTCTGTACCAGCTAGTCCAAAGTCTGATAGCAGGTGTGTTGGCGACTTAATTCTTAAGAGTATTCAAAATGGACTAGGTCCCAGGGTTTTTCTACGAGTTTGTAGTTTCCTCGTTAACCAAAATTCTTATGTGTACTTTACTTTATTTCCGCATTATATTTGACTTGTCATATATAATTAAAGTATCGTACTTGGTTGTTGACATAGCCTTTCAGATCTTGTATTGACTCCCTTGTGTGAATCAATCAGTGACGAAAGAGATCTTGTTCTTGAGTTCTTGATTACAGGAACCGTTCAAAGTTTGACTTATAGGTGGACTAATATGAAAGATTGGTGGTGTACTCAGTACCCTCGTCTTTTCAGCTCTTAGAGTACTCCTTTAGATTCACCCAATTTTCTACATGTGATTTGCAAGCAAACCATTGCAATGAAAAATGTATTGAATCTATCTCATGTATCTTGTAACTTCGTATAATGGGAATATATACCAACATAACTTATGGTTGTGTAGACAAGAATACAATCTCAATCGCTATTAGTATCTCTATTAAAGTAGCCGATTATTTCGAACGGTAGAAGAAGTAGAATAGAAGAAATTCTATATAATGTCACAACTCCTACTAACCTTTTGTCGATAAAGAGTTTATGATGTCTTCTTGGTAATCTCAGTCTTCGTCTTCAAGGTTTTTAGTACTTTGTCTATATCCCAATTCCGAAATCTAAACTCTAGTAGGCTAAATCAAGAATTGTGTTTTGACATCTAAAACTGACAACTAGCTTGACATACCAACGCTAGTGGGTTTGACCGAGCAATGCCCTAACAATTTGTTCTACATTCTTTGCACATTTAAAAACCTTTGAAACCCCTAGTTTCGCTTGAGACTAGGTGTAGGGGTATAATTCCATCGAGTCATGTGGCATCATCTAAGAAGGAATATGAGATAGCCTAACCTGGAAGCAAATTGTGGGGGAAAGCCAAAGTCCGGTTGTAAGGATCGAGACTGTTAATCGAAGTAATCAAGATCGAAAGAGGAAACCATAAACCTACAAAGAAGACGGAAAATCAGAAATAGTGACCGGGTCATTAACAATCATCAGAACGAATAAGGAGTTGTCAAACCCGTGACAATGAACATACCTCGAATCCAATTATACCATCGAAGAGAAAGCCCAGTCCGAAGATCCAGATTACATCGAAGAAGCAACCCTTTCTCGAGATCCAGGACGGATCGATACTACCCCTCGATGCCAAGCTAAACCTCGATGGAGGAACCGACTTACTCGACAAAGACTGACAGCCACGTCGATACCTGTTCAAACAATTATGTCTTATTAGTTGTAACCTGTGTAATTCGTCTACATAAAGCGAGCCCAAATTCAGTTGTGGGCGATGAAATTTTTAGTAAGACTTGGTGACTTTTGAGAGAAAATTTGTATGCCTTCTAGCTCTAATCTCCTCTGGTACACGAGCTCAATTTCTTGTAGAGTAAACACTTAAAGAACTTGTAATTCAATCTTAATTAATTAAAGGTTCAGTTCTTACTTATAAATATCACTCGTTCTTAGTTTAATTCGTTGTTTAATCTTAACATTATCCGATGTATGAAACCATATTAGTATGAATAATCGAATGGCTATGATGTGTTTAATCTCTAATCAGATTTTACGAAGGTGGAAAAAAAAACGGTTTGATGAAAAGATTTCGGTCTGCCTGCATGTCTTTTGAGGTTTTGTGATTTTGAAAAAAAAAAAACTCTAAGGATTTGGAGTTCTCTAATCCTTCCTTTATGTTAAAAAAAAAAAAAAAAAAACTCCATTACCTTAAGTTTCTAAAGATCTCGAGCTTTAGTTGACTAAGGTATAAAGAGCATATCATCAAAATCCATAAATCAAAGTTTTCCAGGAATATAAGCTTTGTGAAACAAAGATTCATTCAAGATTCAGAATTTTTTTATGTTCTTAAAGATCTCATAACAATAATTTTGCGGTTAGTACTTTCATTTGGGTAAACTCATTTGTTTGATAGAAGAACGCTCTTTAAGAGAAGAACATTAGAAGCATCTTTTACCATTTTTAGGGTTTCTTCGGATAATAGTGGCTTAGCCCTATATTAGGGTTTTCTAAAAACTTTATGAACAGATCTCGCAATGGAAAATATTGTTTGCCATTTTTGGTAACTTATCATAACGATATTTTAGGGTTTCCTCTTTTGGCAATAGATCTGGAATGAACTTAGGATTTTATAAAACTTTTCATATAGCTGACAAAGAAGTCACCTCGTCAGAATTTTAGGAAATCTTATTGGATCGTACAAAGCATGAGAATCACCCTAAAAACCGCTCGTCAGAAACGGTTATGGCCACTAGCAAATATGTCAGACCTTTAGACCACTGAAACAACCGCCTTGCACCTCACTTGTCTGTCACCTTTTTGCAGGTCGTTTTTAAAGGAAATGGCATCAAATTCCAATCCAATACCGAAACCAGGGGTAGGATCCTCGAAGCCCGTTAAAAGACAGTCTACTATAAAGAGAATCTCACTGGGCGACAAGACAAATATAATACAACATTAGGAATACCGTCAGGGAGATGATATGTCCGTAGAAGATCTGGGACCAGATGGAACAGGAGGGAAGGATCATTATAACGAGGATATCATCGAACCGCTACGCGAAAAAAAAATTGACTGTGTAGAGCAAATAGATGAGCCAAAGAAGGATCAGGCGAAGAAGGCTGATAAGTTCAAAGCACTCATAAGAAAGAATAAGGGCTTAAGCAAAAGCTTCTCGAAGCCAAAAAGAAATCAGTCCACCAGAATTCATCCTCAAACTATAAAGATAAAGGTGATGAAGGCGAGGGAAACTCTCACCCTCGGGAAATCTCTCAATCGAGGCGCCACTCTCCCTCGAGGGAAATTTCTCACCTAAAAGGAAGTTGGCATACGAAGCATCACTCTAGAGGAAACCCACCATGTCGAAGTACATGAAACGAAGCCAGCATGCGTTCGATGGGCAATAATACACGTCTAATGTACGAAGGTGATCAAGCAAAGAAGGACGCAGAAACAACCGCAATGCATAAATCCATGATGGACGAAATAAAAGCAATGAGGACAAAATTTCTCTAAAGCAAGAAAACACCTGCGGTAAATCATAAACTAAAGGGAAGCAATGAGTGAAGTGCATAAATCCCCCCTTAATTTTGAACTTTTATACAAACCAATACCGGTGAAGTGCACGATGCCAAATTTTACCTCCATCTTCGATGGAACTGGTGATGCTACAGATCATATAAAAATGTACAAAAGGCTCTTCTTAGCTTGGGAATACA
>JAJJMA010347219.1:23063-39392 GCA_023529015.1 Papaver nudicaule
AAAAAGGTGTTATTTGGATCAAAACAAGTGGATCAAGCGGGTGAAAGTCAACTATGGGACTCATCTAAGAGGGAAAGGCAGAACGACGGCGGTCAGTATGGTAGCGAAAGAAAATTTGGTGATGAAGGTATCACGACAACAAGAGATACAATAACGAAGGATACAATTGCAATAGGGGCAGTAACAATCAGGTAAGTCGCGATGGAAGGGGATACAATAATAAAAGATTTGTGAGCAAAGGCCAGGATTTCTACCTTTCCAAGACAGGAAACTCCCAAAGTTGAGTGTCCCACTGCACGTAGCCCTGAGGTTATCAAAGCGTCTGAAATGGTGAACGAGATTAATACCTACGTAACAGAGGAGATCAACCATAGGGAGGTAGGAACTCGAAGGAATACTGTGAGTTTCACAGGTTTCATGGCCATTCTACTGAAAAATGCACAAATGCACAAAATCAAGTGCGTTATTTTATATTGAAAGGAAAATTCGATCACCTCCTGGAGCTGCCAAACCCACCAACGCAGCAACGACAAGTACCCGAAAGGAAGGCCCCGCAGGCATATGTAATTGAAATTGATCAAAACATTCCTAAGTTCGATGAATGTAACACGATAATACATTTGAAGATGACTGATCACAGTTTTCATGCCAATATAACTGGCAGGATTCAGAAAAGAGATCTCGAAGGCAGTGAAGTAATGAGCATTGCAGAAAAGAAGTCAATAGAAAAATGGAAATTGGAACCCGTATTCTTTTCAGCAGAAGACATCCCAAATGGTAAAAGAACACTTAACGATCCTTTGGCAATAACTCTAAACATAAGAAAAATTGCAATGCCAAGAGTATTGATCGACCCGGGAAGCTCTGTGGATATTCTCTTCGGAAAGGCACACGATCAGGTGTACGGCAAAGTTGCTGCCTTAGTTCCCTCAACATATAACATTTGTGGGTTCAACGGAAAGCCTTCAATGCCTTGAGGAGAGTTGCCCCTGATCGTACATGCAGGACATCTGGAGCTGATCACCCCATTCTGTGTCATTGACATCGAATCGCCCTACAATGTTATCATGGGGAGACCTTATTTTCATGGACTAATGAGAGTGGCCGCGACGCTCCATCAGAGAATCCGGTTCCCAACCCCCGAGGGTATTGCTGAAATAATAGGAGATTCGTTTGAGTCTCGATTCTGCAACGAAGTTGATATTCGACAGAGGGAAGAACAGGAGGAAAGCCAAGACAAAGGAAATAAGCTTCAAAAAAATCAAGGCTAAAGAATCTGACACCAAGGAATTCATCGCTGATATGGAAGCTGGGATGATTAAAAAATCAGCATAGCAATTACAGAAATCAGGTCCTATCGAAGAATCCAAATACAAAACATCGATAGTGACCTCGCTGCCAAGGGAATGAAGCGAAGTTTTTTTATAACTACGAAGGGAAAGTCAAAATCGTCCAACAACATCGACGCTAAAATACCAGACAATAGAGGAAAAGGAAATATGCGAGCGAAGAAAGCTCGATGAGAAACACACCATATTATCAACAAAAAAAAATGACAAGGGAACCATTCAAAGGACTTTTCTACCAGGCACAATGGTGTGGAGACAAGAATCACCTTACAAGAAAGGATCCAGAGGGAAGTTAGAACCTACTTGGAGGGGCCCGTAGATCATCGAGAAGTTAGTCGAAGAAGGAAAATACAACTTAATTAACTATGAAGGAACGAGAATGGGTAATATTGTAAATGGAAATATCTTAAACACTATCTCTAAAAGTTTCAAAACTATAATCAAGGCGCTTCGATGCCCTTAGTATTATCGAATGAATAAATTTGGCAGCTCGATATGCTATATATTTGGTAAGCTGGGTAAAATCCCACTCGAATGGGAAAAGTCCTACTCGATTAAGCATAATCTTAAAAAACTAACTGATCACTAGGAGCAGTCAATTCCACCAGACTGGGCATATGACCTACTTGACTAGGCACAAAGACCTACTTGACTAGGCATATTCAAAATAAATACATATAATAAGACCTACTTGATTGGGAAATGCTAGACCTACTCGATTAGGGATAGAGGTGAGGTCGATGTAGTCACAAAGAACCTGTGATATCCACGACACGCTACTCTACCCACAAGATACCCTGATAGAGGTGGGTACTTTACATCATAAGCTACATAAGCTAAAGGCATTGAGACCCACAACCAATGTTATCTTGAAACCTCCTCGAAGGGCATCGCGGGAATAATCCCCTACCACTAGGGAGGCTGGATCCCCGATGCAGATAACTTTTCCTCATTCACGGGAATGACAAACGAGCTACTCTATCTAAGGGTGCCTCCTTATACCAAATAAGTTCCATGGAGGCTCGTCGATAAATCAAAAAGTTGGATTTGTGGCCGCGACAAGAGTACAGAACCATGTATAAGATCCATCTTTGACCAGCACTTCCCCACAGTGTTACTTGTACTATCAATATGGTTGTTCGATAACCTACCATAAGCTTCCTCTTCGTTAACCTCGATATCCTAACCATCTTGAGGCAGGCAAGTAACGAAAAGCCCATAGAAAGGGTGATCCGGAGCCCCTACTAGCTAGCTTGGGTTTTATGTTTCTTACGTCGAAGTAAGCCCTAAAATTGCACTTTAAGTAACTTACTAGGAGCCAAGAGCAATATATATCATGAAAATACGTGCTTGATCACGTCCCACTTAAGGTGGCAATTGAAAAATAACACAAATAGTTATAAGGCAAAAAAAAAAAAAATCATTATAGATAGTCAAACTACAAAGAAGCATAGAAGGAAGAAGATACCAATTACAAAGACTATCGAGCATCTACTAAAAAAGGGCTAAGCTTGATTCTCGTTATCTTCGGAATCTGGAATAACAACGTGTTCAAGGGATGGCATGATTGGTTCAGTAGAAGTCTCGACATTCTCGGCTGAGGCACCACTCGTGCTTGCAACTCCAAGATTGACAGCATCCACCATAACAGTCTTATCCTTTGAAACCAACATTACTACCGGCTCCTTCTCCTCCAGAACTTCTTTTGTACCATTGTCATCATCACCAGCATCATTTTGACCATTGTCACCCTCTTCGACAACACCTCCATCACTATCCGAACCACTCCCGCCACCTTCGAAAGAGATAAGTTCTTTTCGTCATAGGTGTGAAATCAAAAATAAAATATGTTTTCTGCCTGAAATATAAAACGCAAATCCTTACGCATAATTTTATTCTCATTTTATTTTCTAGATTTATGATACAAAATATCAACTTAGATTTCCAAAAAAGAAAAGTACAAATGAGTTTTATCCTTTAAAACTTTTTATACTGGTTCATTTATCAATTTTATGATAAAAAAGATGCTATATTTGATAGTACCAATTTTTATGAGATTTTTTCTTAAAAATTTAGCTAATTCACCGTAGCATAATTCAACCGTGACAGTTTAAAGAGAGTTTAATCTTCAAACGCAACAGAACATCAATTCTTAGTCTGAGTCTTATGGCTCCCCAATTCAACATCCACGTTAGCCTAAATAGGGAGCTAACTTTTATGGTTTTTAGGTTGAATCAACCTATTTGCGTCGTTTCATTGGGCGCAAACAACGTAGTCGTTGGATTTCAAGAAATTGAAGATTCAGATTCTGTGCGTCCAATGTTTTAGCGCAAACATCCAAAACGTTAGATTACATTAGTGATTGAAAGAGGTAATGGCTCAGACTGTGTGCATCTTTTAATTGGGCCCATCAATTTTGCTTCCACCTAGCTTTCAACTTCTCCCTCTAAGAAAAATTGAATCAGAGGAATACACCACGATTTTTCAAAACTGGATTCTAGTTTTAGGCACCATAAAACTCAGCCTTACAAAAAAAAAAACACACAATTATGATTAGAGTATGTTTGTCTTGTATGGAATGCCATGCACCTTGCTAAATCTTGATACCTGCATATAACATGAAAAGTATGGGTTAAAGTGGTATTTGTTTGTTTTCCCAAAGAAGAAGTGAATGGGCTTGAAACCTGAACCTGATAACCAGTCTTTTTGTCCATTTGCCGCATTTGGCATTGGGGTTTTCTTCTGAATCGGGGCCCAAAATACTTGTTGGGCCACAATCTAAACCCCCGACTTCGGGAGAGAAAAACCCTTGCTCGTAAAACGTTGAATCCCCACATGAAAGCCGGTTAGCTGATACTAGACGCCTTGTAGGGGCCAAAAATCTGAGCCGAGAATGGCGTTTTCCGTTTTTTGCAGCACTTATAAACCCTACAAAATAAAAACCGACTGAGCTTAAATCCTTGCGGCAATAGAGAGAAAGAAAGAGAGACGCCATGACTCTAATAGCTGGTTCTTGTGAGAAGTTTATATGGGGATTCAAGCTCAAATCTGAAACCCTAGTCCCACTTTTCTCATACCAATCTCATCTTTCAGCAATCAAATGTGTTGCCGTCTCTGGTCCTGTAGCCGTCTCTGGTGGAGCAGACGAATTCCTTAAAATTTACGACATAACCACTTCTGAAGAGGTTGGTTCTCTCATTAACCAAACAGGAGCTATCACTTGTGCCTCTTTCTTCAACTCATCTTCACTTTCTTACCCTCGTAATCTCCTTAGTGGTTCCGAAGATGGTACGGTTAGTATCTATGATGCTGATCCTTTTGTTCATTACAAAAGCATACAAGCTCATAGAAAAAGTGTTAATGATTTGAGTATACATAAGTCTGGAAAGTTGGCTTTGAGTGTTGGTAGAGATTATTGCTTAGCTATCTCGAATTTAGTGAGAGGACGGAGGAGTTTTTGCTGTAGGTTAGATAAGGAAGCCTCATTGGTGAAATTTGATTCAGATGGGAGTAAATTCTTTTTGGTTATGGAAGACAAAATTTGCATTCATGAAGCTGAGGATGCTAAGTTGGTTCTAGAGATGGATGGCAAGAAGAGAATTCTGTGTGCTGCTGTATCTGCTAATGGACTGTTTATTACTGGTGGAGAGGATTGTAATGTCACGGCATGGGATCCAACCAGTGGGAAGGTAGCATATTGTATTGAGAAAGCACATTCTAACCGTGTGAAAGGAATTGCAGTCCTGTCTAGCAGTACCAGTGATGACGCTGAAAACTCTGAATCGGGACTTTACAGAATGTCATAGGCCAGTGCGGCTGTCCATATCTAGTAGCATCTGCATCGTCGGATGGAGTCATAAGGGTGTGGGATGTTCGCATGGCTAGAAAGGAGCAGCCAAGTCCGTTTGCAGAGGCCAATACAAAATCTAGGTTGACCTGTCTTGCAGGATCCTCGATCAAAAACCTGAACTGAGTCACAAACGCCTTTTTGTAAAAGGCTAATTTGGGGGCCGGAAAATCTGATAGGGGGACCGGGTTTTTTATTCCTATCCTAGAGGGGGTTATAAGGGGTGTCAAAATGATATGAAAAGTCTAAGTTACCCTTTAAAATTAAGGATTAACAAAAACCTTTATCTTCTTCTTCATCGTCTTCTTCATCGTCTCATCGTCTCCTCCCATTGTTTAATTTTGTCTATGATTAAGTTTTTATGCTTTGATTCCTCTTTTGAATGGTTAAAAATGATAGTTCAGAGTGATTTTCGGCTGGGTAAAACCCTAAAAATCTAGACGAAAATCAATTATCGTCAGTGTCGAAAAATAAGTTACCAAATGTGTCGCAGCCAATCCAGCCGAAAATAGGCTTAATTTTAAAAAAGCTAGCCGAAAATTTACTGTACATCGTCTTCTTCATCGTCTTCTTCTATTTTCGGCTGGATTCTGGGTTAAAATTGAGCCGAAAATAGGCTATGGAATCACAAAATTTAATTTTCGGCTAGGTGAAACCCTAAAAATCTAGACGAAAATAAATTATCGTCTGTATTTCATGCAACAAAACCAGACGAAAAATAAGTTACCAAAATGTGTCGCAGCCAATCCAGCCGAAAATAGGCTTAATTTAAATGTACTGTACATCGTCTTCTTCATCGTCTTCTTCTATTTTCGGCTGGATTCTGGGTTAAAATTGAGCCGAAAATAGGCTATGGAATCACAAATCTAATTTTCGGCTGGGTGAAACCCTAAAAATCTAGACGAAAATAAATTATCGTCTGTATTTCATGCAACAAAACCAGACGAAAAATAAGTTACCAAATGTGTCGCAGCCAATCCAGCCGAAAATAGGCTTAATTTTGTAAAAGCTAGCCGAAAATTTACTGTACATCGTCTTCTCCATCGTCTTCTTCTATTTTCGGCTGGATTCTGGGTTAAAATTGAGCCGAAAATAGGCTATGGAATCACAAAATCTAATTTAATTTCGGCTGGATTTGTTGACAAAAATCCAGACGAAATTTAATGGTGGTGGTGGCGTTGGCGCTGGTGCCGGTAGTGGTGGTCGTGGCGGCGGCACTTTGAATAGTTTAACAACTAATCTAAGTTTAGTTAAAATAATCTGATTCATTAGTTCTAATTAAATAGGGATATTTTGGTATTTATGAAAATATGTCGGATAAGGGGTTTTTGAAAAAGCTTAAAAATAGCTCTATTTTGTTTTATTATCCGGTCCCCCTATCAGATTTTTCGGCCCCCAAATTAGCCTTTTTTTTGTATGTCGCTGAGAAACAGGTAACACTGCCCCCTCTGTGATTCATGTAGGAAAATATTCAACATTCATGCAGGATCAAGGACCTTTACACGACTTCGTTATGTTTGTGGGAAATTTCAATACAAAAATGATGTTAAAGTGGCTGGTTTTTTTTTTTTTTTTTTTTGTATACAGTATTTAGTTTCAAATAAGTAGGTAGAGGTAACAAATTTCTGAAGGCATTTTGTGCTCTATTGCCCATTTTCACTAGTGATATAAATTGGCATTCTTTTTTACTTTTATACCATGATATAGGTATGAAATTTCGATTGAGAAATACTATAAAAGATCAAATGTTTTGTATTTAGAATAAGATTATGAAGTTCATTCTGGATAGAAATTATTATAGACCAAAAGGATATTAAAATTGGCTATTTTAGAGACCCCAAAACAATATCACTATCCTAGGATGTGTTATAAGGGGTGTCCTAAGTGAAAACCTAATCAGCCACCATAAAAATTAAAACCTAATCTCCATACCATTACCAGCACCCCCACTACCACTGCCGCTGCCATCACCAGCATCACCACCGCCACCAAACTCCGCCACCAGCTCCACCTCCGTCAAGAACATTTCCATTCTTGAAGATTATATACACACAAAAATTTCGGTTGGAAATATCCAGACGAAAATGGGCTAAATCCAGACGAAAATGGACTAAATCCAGACGAAAATTGGTCAAATCCAAACGAAATTCAGTTTGCTAAGTTGTCACAACCAACCTAGCCGAATTTAGTGTAAAAAAAAAAAAAAAACCAGACGAATTGGTCAAATCCAGACGAAATTCAGTTTGCTAAGTTTTCACAACCAACCTAGCCGAATTTAGTGTAAAAAAAAAAAAACAGCCGAGAAAAAAACAGACGAAAATGGAGTAAATCCAGACGAAAATTAGTCAAATCCAGACGAAATTCAGTTTGCTAAGTTGTCACAACCAACCTAGCCGAATTTAATGTAAAAAAAAAAACAGCCGAAAAAAAACCAGACGAAAATGGAGTCGATGATGGTCCTGCTAGTGGTGGTGGCAGCGGCATGGTGAAAACATGGAGGAGGAGAGGTTATTTGGCCATTATAATTAACAATAACTTAACTAACCTAATTAAAATCACTGATACTAATCATATCTAAATATAAGGGGTGATTCTAATTACCATCAAAATATCCCTATTTTGTCTCATTAGGGGAGTCTCCCCAATAGAAAGGGGGTCCCTAAAATAGCCATCATATTTTCTTTCAGAGTGCATTCATTAATACGTTCAAAAGACTTGTGAAACCCTTATCCTGATTTGAAGCTTGTGCTAAATGATTAGTAATACTAGAAACCCATCAGGCCTAAATCATGGAGGTCTGGAACAAGCTAGGCAGTGCAAACTTGCCTGGAGAAATCAGCTCCAATCAACTGTGGGTATGGGATTTTGCAGTCCAATACTCCACTCGAGGTAATCCCCTATTCATCATTTTAATAGAAACTATCTAGCAGGGCTTACTGCTTAGATATTTTCTAGACCCAAAATTTAAAACACAGCTGGAGATCTGGAAGTGGGCTGGGTCTGAAGTTGCAACTAGAATGATTCTAAAACAACATATTGATATTGGCTAACTAGAATTATCAGCACTTTTTGAAAAAATACCAGAACTGTTTCCATGAGAATGAGTTGAGTTGAGAAAATTTCTATAAGGCTGAATTTGTCAACAACTAGGGAAGAATAAGACTCTAATGCTTGCTTCTTTTGAGCCACTGATCATGATTGAGTAGTCTCGATTTCAAATCACAAAGAAGTTAAACTTCTATACCGTAGCTAGATCAGTCACAGATGCAACTGCAACTCTTGTACATTGGATGAAACTCACAAAGAAATTAAAACGACTTCTATACCCTAGCTAGAGCTGTCACAGATGCTGAATAGGAGGCTTATTATACAAATCAAGCATCAGCTTTTGGAAATTGTTATTTGGGAGTGCAATATTAATAGACTAGGTAACAGCGCTCGGAAGTTAAGATACCAGGTTGTGGTATAGAATCCTTCTTAATCCTTTCCTTCCAAGCTACTTGCTTAAAATTCTCAGTGAGGATACTGAAAAACTGGATGTTGAAGTACTAGATGCAACTAATATTCTTTTATCCAAAAAAAAACAAAGAAAGAAGAAGCTAAGTTCTGATTTTTAAGGCAACAATATGGCTGCAACCTGACATTATAGGTCAGTGCTAAAACTAGTCTGCAATCAGGGATAGTAGAACATTCTGCAATGAAAATACCCAACAATGAGGTTTGACAAACAAATTATATTTACCACACAATCTAAATCTCATGCTGAAAAACCACTAAAAGAATTTGTAGTACCCAAACAGGGACTTGCTATATAAATGCTTTTACATTAAAAAAAAGACAAGAAGAACATCTGACCTAAAATTAGTTGCTGAACCATCTCCATGTGAGCCACCAACGACGCGGAGTTTCAGTTGTAATCAAACAAAAGCAGGGCAATAGATGACCCCTCCTCAAAATAATCAGAACCTAAATGGGTGTTTCATTAAAAAGATTGGGGGGAAAAAGATGTTCCTCACCAAATTGAATTGCAGCGGAAGCTGGAACAAGAATACATTTTCCCACCAAACGAACCCTGTAAAAAGAATTACTTTACAACTGAGCAAGATCCTGTGGATTTTCAATAGCTTCCTTCAGAATTTGTTCTGCTCTCCTTTTTTTATCATCTTTCTCTTCATCCCTTCGGAACCAAACAATTGGCTTTAAAATGCTATTTTGAAGAGTCAAATCTACAGGCATTCCTAAGGATTTCCTCCCAATCCCAAATTTAAAATGAACAACAGGTCTCTTGTTTTGAGGAAGAACAACTTTACTCTCACCATCACCCAGTTCACAAGACCCGCTCTTACTTGCTGCTTCAATAGCTGGTGCAAATGTCTTTAACACGGAGACCCGATTTCCTACTACCACTTCTTTACGCGACTTAGATGGAAGAACATGCACTGGTACTTCTTCATTATCAGTAGAATTGATAGGTAGAGCAAGAAAAGGATTGGTATCTATTCCTTGGTTAGTATCCTCTTCTACTGAGCTGGGTAACTCTGAACCACTGGAAGCTAACCTCTGCTGCAAACTCAACAATGAACGTTCTGCTTTTCTCCTCTGTCTTGCTTGTTCAGTTTTATCTGCTATAGGATCCCTTGCTTTCTCATTCCATACAGGAGTATGTATATAAGTATGAGGATCAGGAAAAGCAGGTAACCAAGCAGGAATATGCGCACCGACTGGTGTTTCACCAATTTGAAGAAAACTCGGTGTAGCCTTCCGGTCTCTAACAAAAGGAAACCGAGGAACAGTTCTTGCAAATGGAACATCTTTTGCTGAATTAACATAATGTGTTAGCTCTCTAACTATACCCGAATCAACTAAACAATGATTCATATCCGAAGCATTAACAAAACCCTGCGAGAAACCCAAATCTTCCAATCCTTGAATTATATCGAAAACATTAGAATCCATTCTTCCAGCCAAATTCGCATAAAAATGAGAGGTTTTCCCTAAATCACAAAGGTAACGAATCACAATGTCAGAGAGAGCATCTAAAGCAGATTCATGGAGGGTTTCAAATCCCATAGTTTCACATATCTGTGCCACCGCAATTCTTGCAATAGCTCGAGCGAAATCATCTCCACCGCCACTACCACTATTTAACAATTTCTTCTTCCCTTTGTTGTTGTTGCTCGCCTCACTTCCATTCTCCTTACCTCCATCATTCATATTCAATACACTTCATATCATATCACTCCACAGAAACACCATATTCCTCTTCTTCACTCAATCTCCTCCACCCTAAGGTTGTTTTCACCAAAATCTTCGTTTAGGGTTTTTAATAGAAATAATCCGTTCATTCAAGAACAAAAACTCTCTTACTAAAGAATAAACCCTAGACTGATATTGCATTTCAGAAAGAACCAAAAAAACAAAGAAAAACTCAAACAGATTTCAAGAGATTCGTGGTAAAGTAGCAGAGTCTTACCAGTAATTTGTTAGGGTTTCAAAAAAACCCAAGAATCACCACCACCTTCGCATCAATAGAAACCCTAATTTTGGTATTTCAAAGAATTAATTGAAAGAGGGAAATTTTAGGGAAATCTAAAACCCTAACAAAACCCTAGAAACTAAAAGCGGGAGACTTTAGGCGGCGGCGGTGGTGGTGCTGGTGGTGGTGAAAGGAGGAAGGAGATCCATTAAGGGCTGTGTTTTTATAGAGACGAGGCTCTCTTATGAAGGGAATACTCTTCACAGATCGGGAATTTCTAAGGGAGATTTAATTTTTAGCTTTACCTGTGCTGACGGCCCAGAATTGTTATCCTGCTCTTGCGTTATTACCGTTTACCAATATGACGTAGATCATCTGTGTTGCTGACGTAACATTGACCAATTTTATTTGAACACGTCGATAGATACTCGTTCGTACAGACAATGACAGTTTTACGAGTTTCAAAACTTCCGACCATAAATTTGTTAGGAGTTCGAACTAATGTAAAGTTAGTTCGTGAGTTTTGGTTAACTTAACTGGCACCGTTAAGCCAGGAAAACACAAGTACGGTTAATAGCTTGTTTGGATGCTCCCCGAGAAGTTGCTTTTTAACTTATATAAGTTGAAAAGCCGAAAGTAAGTATGGATGATGAAAAATAAACGACTTATGGAAGTTGCTTATAAGTCAAAAAGAAACTCCTGAGAGAAGCAAAAAAATTTGGCTTCTCACTTCTGGGAGAAGTAACTTCTGGTAGGACCCATGTGAATTAAATCTTTATCATTCCCAATTATTTGCTCTCTCTTCCGTTCTTCTCATTATTCTTCCTTCTATTCTTCTTTCTTTCTTCTCTGTAACACGATTGAAATCACAAGGGGAGAAATCAATATGAGAGAAGACAAAGGGTGTAATCATATTAATATTTTCCTTTGATTGTTAGTCTCTTTATTCATGTTTAATAGGTTTACATACAGAGATCTAGATTTTTGAACTACTCTAGTGATGAATTGACGTGGTTCAATTAATATCAATGTATTATCAAAAAAATTAATATCAATGGGTTTGGAAGCATCATACGAAAATCAAAGATTGATATGAATATATTTTGATTTCTATATTTGGTTACTGGGCAAGATTACTAAATACAAGATAATTATCAGCATATAAATGTGAAATTCTTGTCATATTAAAAGTAGAAATTGATCTTTCTTTTTTTTCCTAATCTTTATGTTCTTTGATGGATCTGGGTATTATCTATCGGCAAGTTATTTTGATGCCAATAATTTGAACATGGTCTTGGAATGGTCAAGAATTGATCGATGTATATATGCCATACATCTAGATTAGATCAGGAAAAGTGTACGAAAGTTTGAGCTAATGGATTAATCTGTGATTTTGTATGGGTTTGTAGAGCTTAAGCATCTGTATATCAAAATACAGAAAATGTTTAACCATGAAAATTTCAGAGTAGTTCGCCAAACTAACTTAATGGCTTTTTGGCTTATAAGCAAGTGAATTACCAAACAAGCTTTTCTTTACTTTTGGCTTCTGGGAAGTACTTCCGAGAAGTTCAGAAGCAGAAGCAAAAATGATTTTGTTATCCAAACAGGCTATAAATGCACCATAAATATGACTAGTTCAGAGCGTCAATGGCACTAACAAATAAATCAGAGCTACTTTATTGTTGTTTAGGTATCCAACAGTACTTTACTCTCTCCGTCTCTATTAGGGACTAAATCTCTTAAATTAAATTCTTTTATACTTTTTCATGTTTTTGTTTGTTTTATCCATTGTCATATATACCCTATTCCGAATAATACATATATATGTCTTGAAACTAGTATTACGCTTATCTAATGAGACGAAAAAAATTCAAAATTCTTCCTTTACAATGGAGACGGAGGGAGAATAAAAAACTCTAGTTGTAGCTGGAAGATAAAAGTGTGTGCTGATTTAGCATATTGCGGTTCAGAGCTATCTACATGCTAGTTAATCTGGCGGAAACAAACTAGCCATCGGGAAACACTTGGTCTCGCCGATTGTTCCATGAACCTTACTATGATCTAGGAGAAGAAAATAACAAGAGAACTACACACCGATGCAAATCATAGACATAAATAATAAGTAAAGTACTCAAAAATTTAACGTGGTTCAACAATATATACAACGTGTGTATATTGTTTAAATCCACCAAACGACTACGACTTCTTTCGTTATTATAGAACAACCAACAACGAAGTATTACACATATGATTGACATAATCAATCCATCGACTCTCCACCAGGTGACCGAACATAATTAAACTCCCACAAATGCTTTATATATAACTCTAAGTATAGTCTTCACTATAACGAGATAATGTTTACCACATTCTCTCTTACAGCGAAGTGATCTTCTATGGACACCCTGATATAAATTATTCATGGATGCACAATGCTCAACAACAATAATTTAATTCTGTACCACCAAGATGATCTTCTCCTCGAAGACGATGTCTTACCAACATCTTCATATGAATACTCCATAGCGATACATATTTCAACATCCATGAGCACTCTATAACTCATGCCGAATACTCCATAATGTATTTCATAACCATCTAACGAGGTGAGATGAATTCCTCACATCTCTATTGACAATTCCATAGGAACTTCATAACCTAGATACCTTTATATGGGAGCCAGAATACTTATCCTGCAAGTATAGGGTTTCTCAACTTAACTCTAAGAGCCTTGACCCTTCAGTCGGTAAACTTTAGGAACAAGTAATTAACCAACAAGAGTTTGTCCCGAACTCTTTGACCGACTAGAATTGAGTTTATTCCAAACTGAAACTCTTAGTCCTAATCGTCGACCAAGATTGAGTTATCCCAACATAAACCTAACCGACCTAACAAAAAATTATTCACCTCGGATCATGCATTTATACACGAGACGATCAAAGATGACATCACCTTCATCTTTCGAAAATCGATTGCGCCCAAGGTTGCCTACTGCAAGGAATCAAACTGCCCGTAGTTCACATAATTGTTCTGTAGAACCTCCACCATAACAGAGTGATCAAATTTGAACATTACCAACTTATGACACAGCAATCTAACCTTCAGTGATTGTACAAATCTCCACCTCCACGAAAAATTACTTATGTTTTCAACCAATAAAACTACTAAAATGCAGTCTCCAATTGTCTGCCTAAGTGCCCCTTGGTAGAACCAGAATCTTGATCTTGGCAAGATCCAAAGCCATTTCACTATCTATCATCATATGATCAACGTTATGCAACATCTTGAGATACACCTTGCTCATTCATGATCACGATTCCACATTGATTGACATCATTCTAAGTGTACTGCATGTGAACTTAATCTTCCGTACATTATCATCATTCGTATACTATCGCCAAACTCAGTTATAGTCATTATGCTCTATTTGGCCTTGCTTGCCCCTTCGAGCGTGCTATACCTGAGTTACGTTTCCACACTAACTCCACCTTGCGCACAAAATTTTAAGATGCTTTGATTACTACTCTAAGCACAAACAACCCAATGTGGAATAATTGTGGTTATCCACGCAAACTCGAACTTGTTTGAATTTGTTAAGTGATTGTTGTGTTTTGCTGCAGATTTTTCAATAAGGACTTTAAAGAACACATGAAGACTCTATGGAGAAATTGAAGAAATCAAGTTACATCACGGAATAGAGCTTAGTTACTTTATATTTAGAAATCCATATGTAAAATTGGTTTTGTCACTCAAATTGACAAAGGGGAAGATTGTTGGAGCATTACTTGGTTAAACCTACTAGCATTGGGATGTCAAGCTAGTTGTCAAGTTTAGATGTCAAAACACAATTCTTGATTTAGTCTACTAAAGTTTAGATTTCGGATATGAGAATTAGACTAAGTAGGTGAGACCTTAAAGACGAAGTCTGAGCGTAATCACGAAGACATCATTACAGCTGAAAAAGAGGGGATACCGAGATACACCGCCAACTTTTAGTTTTGGTGAACCTAGTAGATTATTGTTGTTTGAACGATCTCACAAATCAATATTCAAACAACAACCTGAGTATAGTTCAGAGAACCGAACCCTAACAAGAACGTGGTTCTTGTATATTTATATATATAATAATAGAGTTTTTTTAATTGTTCACATTCACCGGAGCTTCTGGTTGATTCTGGCCCCACCATAAAACTTTCCAATTTATTTTTATAGTATTTTTTTAAACACAATATATTTTACACACTCATAAAAGGATACATTATCTTTGAAAAATATCAGCTAATAATAAATTAAAATTTGTGATTTCATCGCATGATTATATCAATTGAAGATTAACACATACCCATTATAAAATAAAAAATCGTGATTTCATCGCATGATTAGATCAACAAAAAAAAAAAAAACATCCCATAGTGAATCTTTAAATATTAAAATAAAAAAAAAAACAGTCCAAGTCCAAAGTCCAATTACAATAAGAGAATTAGAGGAACCTAATTACAATTCCAAACAACTAATTAAACAAATAAAAAACAGTTACTACTCTTTTTCGTATTAAAAAATACCTCTAAGTTGTCTATGATTATGCGTCTTCCCAAAAATTAGTAGGATATTGATCCTGTCAAACAAAAAAAAAATCGTTGAAAACCTATCGTAAAAATAAAAAACAAAACCCAAAAATGTTCATTAGAGGAAAAAGCAAAGAATAGCAAAACTAAAAAGAATTCTAGATAATTTTACTATCTAGCGAGGAAAAAAAAACCCACAAAAAGATACTGACTTATTTTAATTAATGAGAGAATATTCCCATTGATATGAAAATATTTTATTTCTAGAGAATATTTTAATTTCGTATAAAAAAACGAAAATATAGAATAAGAAAAAATAGTAATCTTAAAATTATATTGCCAAAAATGGTTCTCATGAGAGAAAAAAATCCCCAAATTTTTTTTTTGAAATAATTTTAATTAATGAGAGAGTCAAATTTGTATTTTTTAAGTTAATTATTTATAAAAATAACTTTGATTAATAAATGATATATTGCCAAAGATAGCTGCTATGGATAAAAAAAATGGTATAAAATAAATCTGAATATTTTAAAAACAAATAAATCTTTTGAAAATTTTGACTTTCACTCACGTCTCTTCTTAATATAGGAAGTAAATATTGAAAGTAAAAAAAATATACTTATTGCTCAAGATTTTCCACGTTTCGTTATATGTTTTAGATATTAATTAATTTTATTTTCGAAAGAAAATCTCTATTTTGACAAGTTTCATGGTTTTGGTATTCTCTGTAAAGCATTCAAGCGAAACCCAAATCCTTATTTTCAATTCCGCGTCTCTCTATTCAATGGTGGGTGTGTGGTCTTTCAATTTATGATTTTGTTGCATAATTTCGTTTTGCAGGTATAAGATTACAAGTTAATGGAATTTCTATCGGGTGGGAATATTTCTTCTTCCAATTTGTTTAGCAAGTGTACGACTACAAATATATGGGATTTCTAATGGATCTCACATGAGAATAAATATGATGCCAGGAGGATATGATGAATCTTTGTCTCTTTGACTCTTTATGCATGTAACTTTAGCATCTCTGAAACCAATGTAGATGATATCAACAACTCCTAATGGTAATACAAATTTCGAGTCTAGATGAAA
>JAJJMA010347219.1:59392-79576 GCA_023529015.1 Papaver nudicaule
TGTTTGGCTTTTTATGCCTTTGGCGTTACAGCCTGTTTGACGTTTTATGTCTTTGGCGTTACAGCCTGTTTGGCTTTTTATGCCTTTGGCGTTACAGCCTTTGCGATGATGTTTTCAGTATTTTGGAGTTTGACTTCGGTGTGAGCTGCATCAATGAGTGCTATTTTCATTTATTAAGTCTTTTCGGAATTTGCTTACAAATGGAGCTACTTTCTTAAGCCAAATGTTTCAAGTGTCTCCCCTCCACTGGGGTTTTCAACTTTTGCCCATCAAGGTTAATTAAGCTGTAGGTGTCGTTGCCGAGTTGTCTTTCAATGACGAATGGACCGACCCAGAATGGCTCATGCTGATCGCTGATGCTGTTACTGGACTCGCCTGACTGTTCATTCGGGTATTGGAGGTTGCATGCTGCCACGAGGAATTGCTTTCTGCTTTTCAGATGCTGTTTCTCTTCGCGCCCTTTTTGTTTCATGCATGGCATTCCGGCTTCGACGTCAGCTATGAACTGTTCAATGCTCTCGTCCGATATCTTCGGACTCTTGATTTGTTCCGGGCATTCTTTACTTGCCTCTCTTGCTTGCACATCAATTTGGTGGCATATTCGAGCCTCGGAAGGGTCTCCTTGAATTTCCGCAATCCCAGTTGGTGTTGGGAATCGAATCTTTTGATGCAAAGTAGATGCAACTCCCATGATGCTATGCAGCCAGGGTCTACCGACAATGGCATTGTAAGGGGATTCGATGTCCACTACGCAGAATAAAGTTGGGTGTTTCTCGCTACCTGCCTGAACAGTGATCATCAACTCTCCTCGAGGTACCGATGGCTTGCCATTGAAACCAAATATATTATAAACCGAAGGCACCAGAGCAGCTTTTTTGCCTTTCATTTTATCAAATGTCTGTCCGAATAAAATGTCCACGGAACTCCCAGGGTCCACCAATACTTTAGTCATGGCTATTTTACCCATTTGAAGAGTAATAACCAAGGGATCATTGTGCAGTCTGCCATTATTGGGGATGTCTGCCGCCGAAAAGAAAACTGGCTGTTTTTGCCATTCCTCCAAACGAGTCCTCGTGACTACACTGAGTATCTCTTGTCCATCTAAGTCCCTTTTGTGGATACGCCCGGTCTGAATCCCTTCTAGTCCTTTCGTATGAACTATCGAATTACAGGCTCCAAACCTAGGAATATCTCTATCAATAGTGATTACGTATGCCTCATGCTTTTGCTCTTCCTTGGGTAGCGGTTGATTAGGAGGTGGTTGTGGCAGCTCCAGAAGGTGTTTAAATTGTCCTCTAGCAATAAAGAAGTAGATTTGATCCTGCGCTGTGACGCAGTTCTCAGTGGTGTGTCCATGGAATTTATGGAACTGGCAGTAGTCCCTTGAGTTCTTGGTATGCTTCGGCTGGCTGCCTCTGCTTCTAGGATACCTTATCTCACCGGCGAATTCAGATTGTTCAATTGCTCGCAGGGCATCTTCAATGGGAACACAGAGCTTGGGGAGTTTTCTGTCATGGAACGCTGGAAATCCCGGCTTAGTCGTCCCGAACTTTCTGTTACCTTGCCCTTGCTGATTGTTGCTTCCTTCGAACACACCCCGAGGGTTGTTTCCTTGGTTGTCATTGTACTTTCGGTTATCATGGTATTTTCCATCGCCGAATTTTCCTTCGATCCCCACTGTCATCCTGTCTTTGTCGCTTTGTCATGTCTCCGAAGTGGGTGTTTGCTGCTTGGCTTCGTTCTTCAAGAGATAAATTGTTGATGGAGTGGACTTGCTTTAGGATTGTTTCTTTTCCCAATGCCGCTTGTTCTTTTATTTCCTCCAGGGTGATTCTCTCCTTCTGGTACTTCCTTAGGTCCTGTAGTGTTTCCAAGTTCTTCGAGAAGAGTCTGTCGTACAGAGGGTGATCTTTGTCCAAAGCGTTTAAGAATGCTCGAACTTTATCCTTTTCGGTGGCTCCATTTCCTACTTCGACACATTGCTCGGTCCATCTGCTCGTTAGGCTTTTTGTTGACTCGCCCGGACGTACTCGGATGCTGAATAGCTTCTCCACTCCTGGCTTAGAGGAGTTGTTGTATATAAAATGTAGAATAAAGACTTTGGAGAGCTCCTCGAAGGATGAGATCGAGCCAGCTGCGAGGTTGTCGTACCATGCGAGGGCTTCTCCTTTCAAGCTGGAGGGGAAATATTTGCAAAGCACTTCGTCCTGATTGGCATAAGCTAGAAAAACTCGGAGATACATCTTGATATGTACAGTTGGGTCTCCGGTACCATCAAAGATGGAGGTAAAGGTTGGCATCGTGCATTTTACTGGAATAGGTAGTGACAGGATTTCCAAACTTAGTGGAGAGCGATTTACGTCGTTCATGGCTTGGGTGAGCTTAATTCTATCACTTGATTGGATCCTATTGTCGAAGAGCTCTGCTCTCAGTGCTTTGATTTGGTCCATTATTACTTGCTGTAGTGCTCTTGTCTCGGTGTCCTTCCTCATCAAGTTACCTTCGGCGAATGTATGCATGCTTGCCTTTGTGTACTCTGGAGGTGCAGTCTTTTTGCTAGATACTGTGATTTCATGACCTTTACTGTGGCCCTTGGCCTTTGAGAATGTTTTAAATTCGGAGGGTTCCTTCGGTCGAGATGCGTTACTGGGGCGAGAGTGTCCTTCGCTGCCTCCTTTGTAATTAGACGCCGATTTTTCCGCTACCTTTTTGTTAGCTTCGGCCAGCTGTTTCTTTAGTTTTTTTATTTTTCTATTTTTCAGGATTAATTTTCTGAATTGTTCAGCTCTGACTGTATTTACTTCGGTAGGATGTTGTTCAGGTATTTCATTTTCAGGATCAGATTCTTCGTTCTCCTCTTCTTCATTTTCACCGCTTTCTTCTTGTATTTGCTGTTGACGTGGCTCTTCTGTTTCTGGGAATCCGTTTCCTTCGGGACCTAAATCCTCTACCACCACTTCGTCTTCATTTATATGCTCTCGGTGTTGGACTGTGCTAGCCGCTACCTCAGGAGATAACCCTTTACTGGTTGAAAATCTGGTGTTGTGCTGTCTGGAAGATCCGGTACCGTGCTTCGAGGAACCTACTCGCTGCTTCGGGGCGTGTTCCGAATGGGAAGCCATTTTATCGATGACCTGTCAAGAAACAAGAAACCCGTGAGGTCCAAGGCGGCTCTAGCGCAGTGTACTTTGTCGGCCATGTAAATCTACTCTACAACTAACTTTTCAGACGAAACTGAATGTCCTATTTGCCCTTTTTAGATATATCTCTAACTGTTTATTTTGTCTTGTAGCCTAAATCATGTCTTTTCGTCTTGGTCCTTTTTTGAAGTTTTATTTCCAAATATAGCAAGAAATTTGAAAACCCTAAAATTGATTTTGATGTATATCACAAAATTTGAAAATCCTAAAAATGAATTTGGCGTTTATTATGAAATTTGAAAACCCTAAAAATGAATTTGATGTTTTCTATGAGATTTTAAAACCCTAAAATTGTTTCTGACGTATATTATGAAGTTTAACAACCCTTAAGGATGTTGATGTATGTTATGAAATTTTAAGATCCTAAAATGGATTTTGATAAATAGCATGGGCTTTGAAAATCTTAAAATGGATTTTGATGAATAACATGGGTTTTGAAAACTTTAAAATGGATTTTGAGATTCTGCACGAATTGGTTTTTCGCTTGGAGTTTTTACCGCAGGAGTTTTAAAGTCTCTCGGAGATCTGTTTTATCATACCGAGGTTACAAGAACTCTTTAATGGATGACTTTGCCATCTGATGCTATGCTCAAAAGGTTCTTAAACACACTAAAGCCTTTAAGGTCATTTAGATGCTTAAGAAACAGGAGCTATTTTCATGAAAACAAACTTTTGAAAGAAATCATTGGAGAAGATTATAAAGAAGATAAAACGAAAAATTTGAAAACCCGAAAATTCACAGGCAAACCCTAAGTTGTTTTAATCATCCCTGTTTCTAGCGCCAAACTGTACGAGTAGAAAATCTGCATAGGTACTCGTGGTACCACATCCATCAGATCTACTCGCACATACAGTTTTTAGTTGTGGTTTGCAGTCCGAAGACAACTAGAACATCATCGAGGATGCTATGAACAATAATTAAAAGCTAAGTAAAGCAACAAAGATAAGATAAAGAAGACTTTCAGTGTATTGCTAATGCTGAGATTACATGAATAAAACCCTAAGGAACCAGAGGAGATTACAAACCTAATCTCTCTCTTGCTACTTAGGCTCCACCAAACAAGAATCCAACCCCCACAATGTTTTCCAAGCTCGCCTTATATAGGCCGAGCTTGGGTGGTTTACAGCTAATAAAGACAAAAGACTCAATCGTGGTGGTGTCAGTTTCTGTCGAGTAAGGCGGTTTACGCTCCGAAGCTGGATCCCAAGCTTCGGTCCTTCGTCGTAGTCCGAATCCTTTCCACTCCGAGTCTTTACTTCGCTCAAGTGCAGCTTCTCTTCCTTTATCGATCCGAATCATCGCTGCATAATCCTTTCAGTGTGGCTTTACTTTCTGGATGCGAGACACGTGGTCCGAGGGGTTTTTACCCCCTACAATGTTGTTATCTCAAATTATTCGAATATTCGATATATGCTTAATATGAGAGCTTCTGTAATCCACATGATATGTGACTATCACACAGAGAGCTTCATTGATATCCTTTATTTCGAAAATCATTGAGATATGCATAAAGCCAAGATCACTACTTGAAAGTAGTATGTCTTAACATACAAAACCAAGAGTATAAATTTCTCCCACTGATCTTGAGGTATATGCATGAATCTACGGTGATTTCACCAAAACCGAAAAAGTTTATGGTTTTGTTGAAATTTAGATATCATTGCCGGGAGGCTTGCTTAATATTATACATTTGTTCTTTAAGTTTGTAGATTGTCTTTCATATCGTTGTAAGGCAAGGCCTTCAGGTTAATTTCACATTTCTTTTAATGCAACTCTTAAGTCATAATGAGCTACTAATCATTCTACTGATAATTTTGAATAAGTCTTTCTGTGACACAAAAGAAAAACTTATTTATAATTAATGCCTCAATTATGAGTAAAATCTTTGGCTACAAGTATAACTTTATTATTGTTTATCATTGCTAATACAGTCGTGTTGAGTCTGAGAGACTTACTTACACACAACTGATTTGTGTCCTAGCAATTTAAACAAAAATACCAAACTTGACGTTCAACCATTGATTTCAACTCTCACAACATCAATTCATTAATCAAAATTATTACTCGTAATAGCTTGTGAATCAAAAACTGAATTTCATCAAAATCGAATTCTGGTAAACAAACCACTGAAACATAATGAATAACTTTCTTGCGATCTCTAAGAGATCTTAATAAGTTGGTTCTTGTGGTTGTCAACAATTTATTTATTGACAGTAATTTCATTATGGAGTAGTGGACAAGTAATTTGTGGTTTTTTCATTATCCAACGACAATGAGATTCACAACATCCATACACTCCCATAAATTATGCCATCTGTAATGAATTCACTTTTTCGGTTTCAATAATATCATACTATGGTTAAAACAACCCTTTGGATTATTCAGGAAAACCATTGAACCATTATTAGTCTTCAAATCCAATTCTATTATTTGGGAACGTATATTTTCATCAAAACTGAACAACCTTAACTTATAGGTGTTTTAAACTAGGTTTCCAGCCATTCTACAGTTCAAAAAGCGTATTTGAAACTGTTTTGCTCAGAAAACTATTTAAATTACACAGTTGTATGAAGATCAAACATCCACAAACGTACCGGTAATTATGCATGAAACTTCATGCCTTTAACCATTTTCATAAGAGTATGATTTTTCTTTTTGCTATACACCTTTATGTCAATGATAATTTGGACTTGTGTGTTGAGCAATAATGCCAAACTTTTGAAGATTTATGTAAAAGGTTTAGGATGTAATCCTGTTCATCATACCTTTCACAATATCTTATGATTTTCACTTTTCTATAATTGCCTCTCAATTTCACTAATGCAATTGATAGACGTAACAGTAATGTAAGAATCATCAATTAAGGTGATAAACAATTTATCTTCAAAAATTGGACAATGAAAAGTCTACAAAATAATCATAATCAACAACCTAAGAACAAAAGGTTGCCAGTCATAGAGATACATAACAATTAGACTTACAATAGTACCATTCCTTCAATAAGATTCTCCCGTGGGTAAAACCTTATCAAGGATTAAAGTGAGACATGAAAAATATCTGAAGACATTTCACATTCTCATGATACAACATTATGCTTGTTTAATACGATAACCAGAATCACCTGTGGGTGAAACTCGTCCTGAAATGTATTTAACAAACTCATATGATTCTAAAGTTCATCTTAATACACTGTGAATTGAAGTCACCTGTGGGCAGCTATTATTCCACATGTATATGAAACATTTAGATAATCTTTATGCCAGTTCAACGTGTGAGCCAAAGCTGCCTGTGAGCAACCTTGTTCAATCAAACTAAAAGGACTTAAAGCACATACAACACTTTGACATATAATAATTCAGTGTCACTGTGGTGATAACTAAACAATATAACAAAGTGTAAAATTTAAAATACCACACCGAAGTTTCCTGTGACATCATACTTTGAATAGTCCCACTTAATGATATCATGCTTGACTTAATTATGACATCAATGAAATATTAAAAAAATGTATGAGTAACCCGAAAACAATAACTTCTTAAATTCATTTCAAAGCATGTCATGTAAAAATTGTGAAGAAACCAACACACCTAGCTTAGAAAAATTCAGACTTAATGAATCTTTCGTAACCCAAAAACAAGCGTTAAGATAAGTTATAAGAACACTGATTTAATAATGAAAATTTGGTTAGGAAAACTCTTTAATGCATTACTAGTTTAATTAATTAATTACGAAAAGTTTTCTAGATAAGTCATGAACATCATTTTGACAAATAGTAAGATTTATGCAAACAACTTAAATATTTTTAGAGAATACACCGAGTTTTGCATAATAAAACAACTTAATCGGACTGCTCGCGAACATACGAAAAATTTCATAATGGGTTACTCAACTCGACAATAAGTTAATTCAAAACATCAAATGAATCTCATTAGCATACTTGGAGAAATAATGGAAAACAATTACATAATTTACATAATTAAATTATTATTTTGATTAATATATCTAGCCAAAAACGGTAAAAATAGACACTCAAGGGTGAAAACAAAAGACAGCCGCTAGACATTTATGAAGACGCACAACAATTCAAATCCAACACTTAATGTGATTCCAATTCAAATGTATGATGAAAGATCATATCCATAAGTGTTTTCTTAAATATGTGAACTCGAATCACCAGTGGGTAATTTTTGTTCTAATTATTTAAGCAAAACAAATATTTTACGCATTTAACAATATGATGATTATGGCTGAAAAATTCATTGACATCACTGTGGTGATAACCAAAAAACTAAAATAATACCATTATCAAAATAGGTCGATAATTGCAAACCTTAACTTTGCGGTTTGCAAATGCATACATTAACATTATAATTATTGCTAAAATAAAACACTCTAGTATCACTGTGGTGATAACTAAAGAGTCTCGACGTAATTATCTTAAACGCAATAATCTCACATAATTAAACAATCATCAAGAGAAACCATACCAAAATGCACCAACAAGCATAACAGTGCAAATAAAAATGGTTTTGATCATCAGAATTTAAAATGACATCGTTCGTTAAAATCAAATTAAATCATAGTTTAGTTGTAATAAATTTGATTAAATTAACATTAATGATTTCGATAAAGCGGAAGCGTTTAGTTGGTTTAAATTTGTTAAGGTGAAAACCACTTCATAATTTCTTAAGGAGAAGACCTTTTTGTGTACACACATTATATTCACAAATAGGTTCTAATTATCGACGGGTTTCAATTATATTAGGTTTATAATAACCTAATCCAAATTTAAAGATAAGTTAGAACCAACACAATTATAACTGGTTCAGTTCCGAACCGATTATAATGGTACACGGTCTATGCAGTTTCGATGATAGTCAAACAGTCAAAGTCAACAGGAAAAAAAAATCAAGCATAATGTGAAGAATCGAATCTTCATTTCCTAACCAAAAAAAAAAAAAACGTTCGTGCACCCTCTAATTATTATCTATTCTATTCTATTATATAAAGGGAACACTCCTTAATGAAGCTGTAAAAATTTTGGACCATTTTGTCCCTATTTTTATAAAATAAATACACATTCCATATTAAATTGGTGAGGGTAAAATGGTAACTTAGTTTATAACTCTCTAGAAGCTTTTTTGAAAGCACGGTCATCATTCATAAACTAGTTCGACGAACAGTAAGGTACAACTCGTGGTGTAGTTACACCCATTCTATCATTGTTCAAGATATTGTATAAGAACGGGGGTGTGACTGCATCCCAGATAACTGTTGATGGATTCTTTGGATCACGATTTTGTCGTCGAACTGCCTCATTAGCCAATTCATCTGCAGCACTATTAGCTTCACGATATGCATGTGTAATTCGAAGCGTAGTAACCCTGTGGAGGATTTGCGTTGCTTCAAGGAGTAGCCCTTTAAGATGCCAAGGAGCCTCTCTCTGTCCATTCTGCAAAATGTGAAGCATTGATTTTGAATCAGCCTCAAGCCAAACTTTGTTCCACCCGTGTCGTAAAATCATCCTCGCCGCAGTAAGAAGACCCCAAGACTCTGCTGTGATTGCCGTGGAAATTCCGAGCGAGACCGCCATTGCTTGTAATAGGTTCCCATCAGCATTCCTTGCAATAACCCCAATTCCCGCCGAGCCCGGATTGCCTTTTGATGCCCCATCCATATTAATTTTGATCCAATCCTGTTGAGGTGGCTGCCAAGCAATTTGGATTGTAATGGTTGACCTGTGAGCCGTGTGGAGCTGTGGTGGAGGAATGTCCGGGAGAAAGGGTATGATATGAGTTCTTGCCCATGCTACATGGGCATTGAGTTTAGTTAGCAAGGAAATTAAGATGCACACGCAAAGCGTGTGCTGGCTAACTAGTTCAAACAATAGGGCGACGGCTACTGATACACTTGAATGCCCACTCCACTTTAATTACAATATAATACCCACTATTATGGCAAATTAAATTTTAAGAACCTTTATTTACAACCCAGTCACACTTTTTTTATTAAAGACCCAAAACATTTCATGTCTTTAACCCAAAAATAAATCACGTCACAATTACAGACAAGGACGAAATTCTAACATTCGCATACGAAAGGAAGTCAAGCAGTCATTGTCTAATTTTGACCTTCGATGTTGTACGTGAATTAATTTTCCGTTACAGTACGTTATAGTGGGTCGAAAATATGAACAGTTAAAATTAAGCCCATTAAAAAACCTAACGTGCAGAACATTATGGTGAGCCCATGACACAGTTTTTCAGAATAGGAAAAGAAACCGACATTTCATGTTTTGATCGACATTAGAAACCTAGCCGCGCACAGACTTTCATGCTAACCAAAAATCACAGAGAACATATCTTTTCATATGTATATGATATCCAAATCAATAGAACAATCAAGCTTGACATGTACTTAGTTAATTACATATACTATAATTTAATATTAAACAAATCATGGATTTATGAGAACAGTACAAGATATGAATCGATCAGACCATATTATACACGAATCAAAAGAATATATAATCTTTTCCAAGCGGCAAGAAGAATCAGGATTTCAATAAATCAATCAATCATCACGATTGATTCATACGAACACTATAATTGCATAAAACATAATGGACAACCATGAGTTCTAAACACTGGCTCTAGATGCCAACTGTAAGATTTAATTTATAGATATACGTAAACAGGATCGTGAACTTCATGATAATCACAACATAACATATGCACAAGTAGTTATATGGAATACCTGATAGCGCTAATCCGTCGTACGTTGCCGATCATGTTGTAGCAGCGGTAATACCTTCTGGAGGTCGTGGTTTCTCTCTCTTGACCTTAGACGTGATGAGTGTTAATTCCTTGGATGCAGTAGTAATGGTTACTGTTTCCCTTTTATAGGTAGGGAGAGGACCAAGTTCCTAGGGTTTTAGTATTGGGCTTTAGGTCTCGACCGTCCATCAAGGAAGAGCTTAAGGAACTGACTCCTTTAGGAAACCCAATTAGTTTAGCAAGATCTAGATTAGCCCAAAGTTATCACATGGGCCCAATGAGATAATTCCACCTAATGGAAATTATCTTACAACACAAGCTGACATTGATGAGGATTGTCTACGATTGGAAGCCAGATTAGTAAGGCAATATATGTATCCGCATATGAATGGGAATTACGGAATAGAACTTAAGGATGTTCATAGTGAACTGAGACTCACTTTTCTATTGACGCAGTCCAGGTTGGTCCATCTTTTTTGCTTGCATTTGTAGATAACCTAGATTTCCATATAATTTTCCATCTTTTATACTTATGTTGGTTCACCCGATGAGGCATTTTTTGCCAAAACTGTTGTACCTACCTTTTCTTCTTCAGATGGAGATGAATTGGTAGTGCAGAAATCCAATATAGTGGTCATGGCCGATTTTTTTAGCCTCTTTCTCGGACAATCATTGTGCTATTCTGAAATCTTCTTCCTTTATGTTTGAATTTCATCACCTTGCCTTTGAAATATAGAAGATCCAAAGTGTAGACTGTACTTAAGTGTATATTGGCACGTTGTTCAATAAATACTAATTTAACACTACAATTTTGAATGCATATGACATATGAGCTCGGGTTTTAATAAGGCAATGTTATAATCCACAGGATTTACCGGTTCAAATTAATCCGAGAAAATAATTCAGACGAATTCACGGGTTTTCATATTCCCCTCACCCCCCTACATTTTTTCTTTATTTAAGTTTTACCCCCTGTAAATACAATATACGTGAAACATTGTAAAAGTACGTATCATATATGCAAAATTAATAACGAGAGGAATATATATATAGTGCAAGAAAGCATGCCCAGATAACTGATATGTCATTTGAGGATGCCAAGTTTTTTAAGGTTTGCTTTTTTGCATTTGTCGTCACTACACAATGGCATTTTTTCTCTTTTTTATTTTTTGCACTTGGCCCTGAATAATTCAAGATTAAAACAAGACATACAAACCCGTGCGTAGCACGGGTGATGAACTAGTCTCAATAGAGATGGATTCACTCAAAGGTTATGAATCAACAAACTTGCAATTACTTCAATTATATAGATCAGAGACAATATAATGCGGAAGGGAAAAGTAATGCAAGACACCAGAATTTTGTTAACGAGGAAACTGCAAACCTAGCAGAAAAACCCCAGGACCTCGTCCAGATGTGAACACCCTCAGTATTAACCGAATACAGACGCTAGCCTACTCTCAGACTTCGGACTGGAATGTATCGAGACTGAATTCGCCCTACAAGCAACTCAGCTACCAATGTGCTCCTACGTCTCTTGGCTCCCGCATAAATCTACGTAGTTCATTCCCCTAGCGACGCCCTTTACAGGCCTAGGAGTTGTTCCACTTCCCTTCGTGAAGACTAGCGCTACCCTGCCTCTAACAGGACGCCTAAAAGTATCCAAGTAATTAAACGAGAATACAATTGTGATTTCCTTTAGACTTAAAGTCAAGGTTAATGGAAATCTGATATGTTGAATAAGGCTTATTGATCTAGCCTAAACAACTTTACCTCTTAACGTTTGACGAACTTAGTATGAAACCTAGTTCGTGAATATACGTTAAGGAACTTCTAGGGTTTACGATTCAAGATCTACATTACGAAGTTTCTATCAAATCTTGGTCGTGATAAGATTGCAAATATTCAATCGACCCAAGATACAGGATCAGGAGTTTTACTTCCGACCTGTGTTTCACGATCCTCAAGTGAAGTCTTTCAATAGTCGTAGTCCAAAAGGACTTCGAGATGACGATCAACCTTTATGCAAGGATACACAGATGTGTAGAGGATTGAGATTGTATCTTGCAGAAGGTCATCTATTTATAGTGATCACCAAGGGAGGCTTTGCTTAAAGTTTAAGCAACCTTGAGTAGGGCTCAAGCAAGTTCCGGAACTAAGAAGATCCATAACTTGATTACCCATTCTCAATCTTGTATTAACTTTGGACTAGGCCAATAGTTAAAGAAGACTCAACCTTGTTTGAAGGTTTGCGACTTCTGGTCCAAATCATGTTTGGACATCGCTTTGCGACTTCTGGTCCAAATACTTGTTTGAACATCGCTTGGATTAAGTAGTTGAATTCTATGGGCCAAATAATGACGAGTCCGAGAACTAATCATGTCTAGACCGAAAACTTCAATGATATGAAAGTTGGAAGTTTTCTCATGGCTTATATGTACGCGTTCATAGAGCAGTCAAATAGAGTTCTGTGAATAGGGTAATTCTCTCAATCCGATCCGAGTCTCAGAGGTAGTACCGATTCATCTCATTTTCCTCTCTCTCTCTCTCTCTCTCTCTTTCTCTCTCTCAAATGTGTAGTCTTATCTTTCTCTCTCCAAAAGTCCTCCTTAATGATCTTTTTAGGGTCATATTTATAGAGACTCCCTTTCACTCTTGGGTTGCCATGTGTCCTCTTGGTCACTTATTAACATAATTGCCATCCCTTACTTCTTAAACACCCAAAATGTCTAGACCCAAGCCCAATTGGGTAAACTCAACTAAGTATGTGTCAAGCCCATTAGGTCTTAATGAACTTGGGGTATCCACATTAGTCCCCTGATGGTTCGGGCGGGCAAAGTGTGCCGGGTCGACCGTCACCCATGGCAACCCAAGTCCCCTAGCCGTCGCCCACGTCAAATCCCATAACCGTCGAGATCATGGCCTACGTGGCGGCGCACGTCCATGCTGTTGGCATCGTGGTCTAGGTGGCGAGCGGTTACACTTTTCCTCCTCATATAAATACTCCTTTACCTTTTGCTTTCTCTAGCCAATTTTCCTTGGTTAAAAAATCTTCTCATTCTCTTCTTCTATTACCATGAGTGATCATGACGAGCCGTTACAAGACGACACACTCGCCCCTAATTATGAGGACGAGGTCAATCCTGAAGCCGCGCCAGAGGGAGAGGGCGCTCCGAATCCTAATCTCGATGTCTTTCCTCTCACTGATTGGAAAGACGGCTTATTTTCTCACAATCTGTTTGAACGAAGCGTTTCTCTTCAGAGCGCTTTTGTTCCTCTTCCTGGCGCCGACTATCCTGATGACTTCTTCAATCAGCGCCTCCTGAATCGATTGCCGCCGCCTTTACCAGCCGAACCGGAGTGGCTGTTAAAGCCAGATAATGCCGAGTGGTCATTTCCTCCTTACGAACAGATTCCTCGTCTAGCTATAAATCGCGGCGATTATGAGCTTCCTAATATTGTCTACAAATCCACAGCGAAGCCTCAAGAGGGTTGGGTACCGTGGGTCGACTTTATTGAGAACCATGAGTCCCACGCTCGCATACTAGAAGGAATTGGCGTTCTTGACGCCATCAAGGCGTCCAAATGTCGCTCTTGCAATCGTAGTAACCTCGATCTAACCAAGCTGGTCACGCGCTGGATTTCCCTGTTCCATACTTTCCTTTTCGCTTGGGGAGAGGCGACCATTACTCTCGAGGACGTGATTGCCTTTACTCTGTTGCCCGTTCACGGCACTTGTTATTGGCATCGGTCCGCCATTGCAGGGTGCATGCGTGAAAAGGATTGGGACTTAGTGGTTATCCTGAAGAAGTCCAAGGAGCTCGCGAGAGACGTTCCAGTGGAGGGAGTCGGGGACAACCCAGAGAAAGGTAAGGAACTTGAAGGTGCTCAGGACGACGATGTGGAAGGAGGCGAGGAACATGAAGGCGCCCGGGGTATATATGTTTTTCGGCTCGTCTTCTATTCTTTCCTTACCCTATACGGGTGTTTTTATTTCACACAACTAAACCCTTTTTTATGTCTTCTAGGTGAGGGTGACGTGGAAGCGACGACTTCAAGCAAGTCAAAGAAAAGGCGCTCTTCTTACCCACTGTTCGTGAAGTATTGGGCACCGAAGATGGTGGAAGGTCGTTTTAAATGTCCGGATTATGGCGAGGATTCGGAGAAAGCGCAGCTAGTAGCGTTTCTCCTCTTCTGGTTGAGTTATGATGTCTTTGAATTTAGCCCAGGGGACACAATCAAGGAGGAGCTTATGCCCATGGCCGTTCTAATGGCGCGTGGCGTATCCTTTCCTCTGGCCCCTATGTTCCTGGGCGGGCTTTACCACCATTTAGAATTGCTCGTGATCGATATCCAAAGGGCCGCTGATGTGCACACGGTCGAGACTTTCGTACCTGCCAGTTTCCTTCAGATGTGGTCTTGGGATCGGTTTCCAGGGTTCAGCCCGCCAGCGCCGACGCTTACCCTTCATGGCATCGAGGAACGAGTCGACGAGAATGGGGAAGCTTATCAGGATCCCATGGTGTATACTTATCCCCGTGCCCGCCTTTTCAAACGGAAATTGCCCAAATCTCTTGACTCTTTGCTCAAGAGTACTCCAGCGGAATCCAGATTTGACGAAATCTGACAGGCGGACGGTTCACGAACCGGTTCGCAAACCAGAAACTCGGATTTCTTCTGAGTTCCAAAGTGACTGAACATTTCACGAACCTGTACGCGAATCCAATGTTGGTTACTTTGCTGGTGTCGGATTTAGTAAATATTCTTTCAGAATTTCACATGAGTCAAACTCTAAACTCCTTTATCTCTTAGGTGGACTTGTATATCACATAAATATCTTTTGTGATCCATCCAACGATCCTCAATGAGTCAATAAGATAAGATTATCTCTGGTCTGTTGGATTTCTATCTTGAAGTGTTTTTGAGTTAACAAAACACTTGGCAGATAATGATAAAAAGAATTCCAATTGAGGTTAATCTCTATTACTTGGTTATCAAGTTTAGGGTTTCCTTAACTTGTGGGACAAGTAATTTCTTGCTTTATTCCAAAGCAATATCTTATTGAGTGCTATAAATAGAGGTGTCTACGGACAAATACCGCAAGCATCAAGCATACGTGGAAGTCCTTAGAGAAGGTAGCGTAAACTCTTTTCACTTCGGTGAATGCTTGTTGTGGTATAGTTATCCTCTATAGGCTGCAGCTCCTCTGGGAACTCCCTACGACTATAAAAGACTTATCTTGAGAGTTGGGAAGCACAGGTAGGAGATTGAGCCCATATTTGGTTGAAATCGGATTAACCTGTAACCTTGGTAACCTGATCACGTTCTTGTCTATTCCATAGTCCGTCTCTTCTGCTATACGGCTATTCAAGAACTGATACGTTACTCAACAAGGTTGAAAGGTAGCAACGCACGGCTGCACTCGGTGTTGTAAGACCTAGTTAGCTCCAGTTATACAAGTTTCTTAAGTGATTTTTCGTGTATAACTGAGGTACAGATAAGTTGCGCATAGGTTACTCGGTTTGCTTGTCAGCCCCGATTTGTGAAGTAGATTTCCGTATGACCTGGATTTAACAATCCGAAGGAAGTCAACTTGTGTGTGGTAAACCGATAGAGGACAGTTAGACCATACGCAACAATTAGGTTGTAAAGCCAGTATTGCTGACACAATCCTTTGACAGCGGTCAAAGCAACTCCTAGGCCTGTAAAGGACGTCAGCTGGGGGAATCAAGTGCGTGACGATCTGTGGGGGATCTAGAGACGTAAGGAGTGCGACAGTAGCCAATTCGCTTGGAGGGCTTGAGTTGGTCTCTGCTACATCCCAGACCGAAGTCTTATAGTAGGCTAGTGTTTGTAGTCAGTTTGTACTGGGCGGTGTTCAATCTGGACGAGGTCCCGAGGTTTTTCTGCAAGGCAGTTTCCTCGTTAAAAAAATCTCTGGTGTCTTGTGTGCTTTTACTTTTCGCATTATATCTCTGATAATATAATTAAAGCACCAAGTAGTACGTTATCCAATAACTGTAGAGTTTAACTCCAAAGTCCCAACTTTGTCGAGTTGATCCCCAAGATCACAACTCTAGTTATTAGAGTTTGGATATTGATTTTTGAGATCGTCCAAACTTAAACCATAAGACTCACGAGCCAAAACGAAAAGTTGGTAGTATTTCGGTACCCCTCCTTTTTCAGTTGGTATCAGAGCAGGTGAACACATTAAAGACGTAATTTTTTGTGTTTATCTAGGCTTGTGAGTAATGGATCAAAGCGTAAGAGCTTGTAACGTACCACCAAAGTTTGATGGCACAAATTACCTATGGTGGAAGACTGCAAAGACTTCGTTTTTGCAAGCCCGAGACTTCAAAACTTGGGTTTATTTCGTAAAGGAATATATACCACCAACTGTTGAAGTTGACGGTAAAACTGTTCCCAAAGACATAGCGGTTTATGATGATGTGGAAACACTCGCCGCTAAGCAAAACTATGATGGGCTTAATGCTATCATTCATGCAGTCACACCTGATCTTTTCCATCACATAGCTACATGTGAAACCTCTCACGAGGCTTGGAATAGATTAAGGAACGTATTCGAAGGTAATACAGCAGAGAAAGAAGCTAGACTTCAAAATCTCATGTCCGACTGGGAAAACCTTCGAATGCTTGAGGATGATACCTTTGAGGAATTTAATCACAAATTGTCTGAGATAGTAAATGCCTGTCACACCTATGGTAAAACAATTCCGGAAAGGGACATTGTGAGTAAAATTCTGAGGTCATTACCCTCAAGGTACGAATCCAAAAAGCATGCCATCCAAGAAAAGCATGGCTTTGATATAACAAGAAGTGACCTTGTTAGTAAACTTAAAGTATTTGATCATGAGCGAAATAGATCAATTGTTTTTGAAGCCATTAGCCCTTCAAATACCTCTTCTGACAAAATCAACACTTTCCATGTTGATATGTGTGATGATCGTTTCGAAAAGAAATTAAGCTCTACTATGTCCTTAATCACACAACATGTCAGAAATCTCGTAAGAAAAGAGATAGGTATTGCCCTACGGTTCGTGAACCGTACTAGTACATCTAAACCTAGTAAATCACGAATAAAGCATTGGGATAACTCCTCTCACCGTCTTAAAAACGGAAAAAGGATTTATCCAGACATACATCATCTTCGTCTTTGGAAACACTCAATTGTGTTGATGATGATGTTCAGTGCTTCAAGTGTCTTGGTTTTGGGCATAAATCCCCTGAATGCCCTACCAAAGATGCAAAAGAGAATCCAGCTTACACTGCAACTCTTGATGATATGCCAGATGATTATTATCAAGAGTGTATGACAGGCATTGTCTATGCTGCTGAAGAGTTTGATCGGGAAAAAGCTGAACTAGATAATCTTAAGAATGGTGATTCATTTAAGAATGATCTAGATAAAGCTCTTGAAAAGATCAAAAGGTTGGAAGAAGAGAACTTGAATAAGTTCAACAAGAGCTCTGACAAATTAACCTCAATGTTAAGAGCGAGTAAAAATCATCGTGACACACGAGGTTTGGGCTATAAAGGAATAGACGCTCCAAGTAATAACAAAGAGGTGAAATTTGTCAAGGCTAAGGATTCTTCTCAACCTAAGGCTACCACTGGTCCCCAAGGTGATATACATTTACAGCCAGTCAGGGAGAAGAAGAGCAAGATTTATCAAGCTCTACACGCTCGTCCAGGTAACAACAAGCATCCCACTCCTTTTGTTACCAAAAATTTCCTTTATTGTGGTGGTAAAGGTCACTTGGCTAGAAGCTGGAGATTCCGTAAAAGGAATGAGAAAGCCAATGGCTCGATTATTCCTGTTGTTTTGGAGATTCACATCAAACCTAACAACAACGGAGCATCTTCTAATGATCCAGGTTGTGAACGTCCAACCTTTAGGCATAAGAAACAGAATTATGACAAGCCAAGTTTTGCCTATAAACGCTCTACAAAGTCCTCTCGTAATCGTCATAATTACAGAAATGGAAACAACTTTGTACAAGCAAAGACTAGATCTGATATTCCCAATTGGAGATCAACTAACCTGCAAAAGGATAGTCAATCCAATTCTCTCTCAAGTAACCTTGATGAGAAAGATGGGAAGAAAGATCATATTGCTCATAATATTAATAGAGCAATAAATGTCAAAGGGAATGATCACCCTAGTGAGGCTACCCTAAGAGAATTCATGAAAAATAGTGCGTTATTTAACCAACAAATACTTGGTATGGTTAAATTACATCATGAGATGCTTGGGTTACGGAGGAAAAACGGGAAAAAGGGTAAGGCAAAGAAATCTAAGCCAAAGACTACTTCTGGTGAAAAATCCAGTGATGTAGTAGTTCCTGTTTTGACTACCAAAGGTGAACAAGAAATTGTTCACTCTAACACAACTTGATTGTGTTTGTGCGACCTCACCATGTAGTGCCCTTTCAATTGATACGGTGAGGTAAAGCACAAGAATAGGGCACAGACCCGGTTGGAGATTACATAAAGGTATGTTAACATTGATCAAGTTAATATTCATTTGTTTAAAGGTTGTCAAATCCTTGAATATGAATGAGTATTTTTCATGTTTCTCTAACTCAACTTGGCTTTAAGAGTTCTTAAATGTACAAGTTGCAACCAAAGTCTATGACTTCTGTTTTGAACAAAGAGTGAATCCTACCGACATGACATTCTTGTTATGTTAGTATACCTTCTTGGTGTACTACGGTTATAGGATCATTATGAGTTAAACCTAATCTGAAGGTGGCCGGTTCGCGAACCGTACACGAAACGGAAACTCGGAGAATCTCCTGAGTTTCGAAAGCTCATTTAAGTTCGTGTACTTACACAAACCTCTAAATCGAGTCTTTTGGCTGCTATTCAGATTTGTGAATATTCTTCCAGAATTTCACACAGGTTAAACTCTGAGACTCCTGGAACTCATAAAGTCCAATGTGATATTTGTTCCAAGGAAAACTTTATTCACACTTATTGGTGAAACTCCATGTGAAAAAGTTAAGCCTTTACTCTAAGAATAAATCAATCTTTGTTAACACAAGTTTTGTATATCTTAGAGGGCAATACATGATCTTTTTGATCATGCTGTGGGTATTGCCAACATGACTTTATTTATGCTATTATAGTGATGATTATATCAAAGTCATAGATATCACAAAAGTTTTATTACCTTCTTGTTTTAAGAAGAGAAAACTTTTTGTGATCGTACTATTATTTCTTAGAAAATGGCTAAGAAAAGAGATTATTAACAAAGCAAAACTGGATAACATTTAATTGTTCTTGTCCATGTTAGTCTTTGTCAGTTGTTCTTTATTGAATGACACCACACGGGGGAGAGTTCTTATTTGAACTTGCGCTTAATAACAAATCTTTTTTTGGGAGCGTGGATGTGGAATATTGGGAGAAAGTGTATCTATATTTCTCCATAAGGTGAGAACTCAGGAATCTTGTTGTTCAGATTACCTAAGTATACCATCTTTAAACTTGATATGCGAGTACTTGGCTTCACCTGTTATCATAGGTGTATGAAACCCTAGTCTCAAACTACTTTGTCATATTTTTGTGACAAATAGGGGGAGAATACATATGGTTCTTATCTTGTGGTTGTTTGCATTACTGGTGCATAACCATAGGGGGAGAACATCATTGCTTACTTGTTGTGCTTTTCACAAAGTATCAAGTAAGGGGGAGTAATTAAAGCTGAGATCAAGCTTCGTATCAAGAATGAGTAGAATCACTTTAAAAGTTCTGATACACCAACTTTAAAGATTGCTCAGATTCTTACTCTTACGCACAAACAACATGTGGGATGAGCATACTAACCCACGTAAGCCTAAGCATACCTTTATGGTTTTTTGAGCTGGATATGTTGTGACTGCTGACTACGGATTCATCAACAAGAGTTTAATGAACACATCAAGACTTAAGGGAGAAGTTGAAGAATTCAAGAAATCAAAAGATACATTTGGTTAATACTTCATTGTATATTATTTGAATCCATATGTAAATTGGTTTTGTCACTAAAATTGACAAAGGGGGAGATTGTTAGGGCATTGTCCGGTCAAACCCACTAGCGTTGGTATGTCAAGCTAGTTGTCAGTTTTAGGTGTCAAAACTCAATTCTTGATTTAGCCTACTAGAGTTTAGATTTCGGAATTGGGATATAGACAAAGTAGTAGAGACC
>JAJJMA010347227.1:763-12150 GCA_023529015.1 Papaver nudicaule
TAAGGGTAAAAGAGTATTCACCCATGAAGATATTTATGAAGATATTTATGGAGATATATGTCTTATAAATAGAAAGCTTTGTAGAGCAAAGAGGGAGATGATCTTTGGGGGAGAGGTGAGGAATGGTATGGACTCTCCATACTACTCCCTCACACACAAAGATTGAGAACCCATGTATGAGAACTTATACTTTGTAATGAAACCACAATCAATACTACATCATGATACTTTGTTATTCAAGCTTTAATTCTTATCTATTTGTTAAATTACTTGTTTGTAATCATGTCTTTACACTTATATTTGTGTATCTAAATATGTTCATAATCCTAATTAATTGGTTGTTTTGTACTAAGAGCCTAGGATACATTTTGGTACAAACAGTTTGGCGCTAGAAACAGGGATGATTAAAATAATTTCGGTTTGCCTATGCTTTGGAGGTCCGAAAATAAAGACCTATTAGTTTCGGCAGCAGCTCCTATGCGAATACAACAACAATTCCTATGAGTTCAGTAGTAGACCTGGTTGATTTAGAGCTTCCAAGGGTATTTTTGTCAACATCAGGCAAGTTGCAGACAATAAACATTCCAAAGTTCAGAGACACGGAGAAAGGGGGAGCAAACAAAGTAGATCCAAAGTAAACCAACATAAGTTTTTCTACGAGTTCTCACAGACGGTATAAGGCGCAAGTTGATGATTCAATTGGAGTAAAGAAGGAATGATAAAAGAAATTAGTAGGTGGATTTTGCTGCTACTTGGTGAACCAGGGAAATCAAATTTTAAATCACGATTTACTCATGCATCAACGACTTCAGCGAGCTACTTTACCAAGTTCAATAGCTATCAGGAGCAACTCATTTTGGAATAGTTACCTCAGAGAGCTACTTTACCAAATTCAATAGCCAATCTCGAAGGAAAATCTTGCTAAGTTGGGAACGAAGCTGCCAACCCAGCCATACCTCAGTGACTTCATCAGTTCATGATTGAAAATTATCTTATAACATGTATGGGTTTGGTGTTTGAATGATAAATTTGCATGGATGGATTTGTATTAGATCAGAGGACCAAGATAAACTCATAGATTCGAATCAGCCATTACACACTCAAATTGTTTGATAAAATGCTCAATCCAGACTGCTCCAGCCCTCACCAAGTTGATGCTGCTCCTATCCTCATCTATGATATGATGAAGCCTCAACACCAACTTGCCCGCATTGCAGAAAAAACCGCACTGAAGAGAATCCCACACTTCTGATGGTCTTGCGCACATGCTTCTGCCCTCACCAACATCTACTGCGCACCTGACTAATACTCCTGAGATATCAATAACTTTTTATTTTCAAATATTGTGCAGGAAAAGTAGAAGATGGGCAAAATCATAATTCCAATTCCCACCTAATGTAACCTGCACCTAATGCTACCTATTTTTCCTACAGAGAGTGATGCCGGAGCTAGTGCTCCTGTTTACATGGTTATACCAGAGTTCCTATCTACACCAATCTGATGGACGTGCTGCGCAACTACCTGCTATAATAACACCTCTTGTTGCACCTGACTGCGTACCAACCAGCTGTGCACTTACCAAGAACTGCTCCTACCTCTGTAGAAAGGCACTGCTGCACTTGCTCTATTCCTCACACCAAACAAAACAGATTATATCATGCTGCTATAAATATTATAAAATGAGTTTCTTGTTGTACAGGTACATGACAAGGGAAAGAAACAACCCTCACTTGAAGAAAATAGAAAACTGGAATTTGGCACTAGTGGATTTGGCCTGTTAAACGACCATCGGGGCATGTAGCAAAACACGCTATTACGACGCACACGATCAGTAGCATAAAGGGTCGCTTCTGAGGCGTGTTATTTTTCTACGACGCACGGTATGGGAAGCAGATGAACGACGCGCATTAACCGTGGTACCTAAATGACTATTAGGATCGGTAGTATCCTTGATTTTGACTATTAAAAAAAATGGAATCAGCTTTGGCTGAATTCCTTCAGTCAGAAGCTGAATCCATCTGTCTCACCCAAATGGAAATGAAACTCAAGCTCAAATTCATAAATTCAAATGACATTGGAATTACACTGAAATGAATCTCAAATCCATAGAATTTCAGTGACATCAAATTGAAATGAAACTAAAAATTCTAATCTCAAATGACATTCAAATACCAATTTATTGTATTAGTAAGGTTCAAAGTTGTACAAAAAAAGGATTTAAATCCTAAGTTCACAAAAATACAGGGCTCAACTAAAACGTATAACCTTAAAAGACTTGCAAAGTCTACAATATTCAGTTGCAACCTTAAGCTGCTCTAACCTTAAGCAGTATCCAACCAACGAAACAAGATGCTTGTGATGTTCACACTCTCCATGTCCACTTCCAAGCTTTAAATGCTTAAATGGTACTTCTCAGTGCCAAAATAAGACGAGCTTTGCTTCCAATATTTTCAGCATCGTCGTCTGATGAGCGCTCAACTAAGCCAGTACCACAGAAGACCATTTTATCTCCAACATGTATAGGCAGCCTTACGATGTTCACCTGAATGAAGCGCACAAGACTAGTCAAATACGAACCATAACACATTTTAAATGATTTCAATCATGACAATGGCAGTGTATCAAAAGGTTGATAACATGTCACAACGTTTAAATACCATGTCAGCACAAAGGGCCTAATACGCGATAACAAACAATAAGATTATAATACTAACACCTGAAGTGTATATAATGTCTAATATCACACAGAGTTAGTTCCACTAGAACTTCAAATCAAAGGAAATGGTAATTTCAGTAAAACAAGACCATTACTGCCCTACTAACGATGGTAACATTGAGAAGTATCCTCATGTTATACCCATTTCCAGGCAGAGTTACCACTTGCATAAAACACATAGTTTCAGCTAAGCAAGACCATTATTGCTCTCCAACAAAAATTGCAAATTTTAACTAATCTGGCATCTCTTAGAAATATTTAACAAACAGCTATAGACAAAACATGTGGAAACAAAGTTTATATACCTCATCGTCAACACAATCAATCTCAATAACTCCATCCATTCAATTGTAGCACCATACCAAGTAGAGGACCTGATTTGTGAAATTTGATATCAGATCACAGCAATACAAGCAACGTATGAGGGGTAGGCCTGTCAATATCTGTCCGGTATCCGGAATCCGATTCCGGATATTCGACATCCTATAGGATTTTATCCGTTACAATGGATAACGGATCGGATATCGGATATCTTATCGGACTTTTTTCCTTAACACTATCGGAATCGGATTTAGCCCTATCCGTTTCGTTAATATCCGATATCCGATACCCCAGGGATGTACTAGTAATTTCCATCTCCCAGGGTATATGTCCACCACCACATAGGGTGTATCGAACCCTATCTATTTTCTGTTCTTCTTTTTCTCTTCTTCTCTTCTCTTCTGTTCTTCTTTTTCTCTTCTTCTCTTCTACAAAAAACACTGATTCATCACCCATCCTCATCAGATCTGCTACTGATACTCCCTACCCTAGATTCTGTAATCACTGATTCAGGTATGAAACTAATGAATCACTGTTATTTTGTTTGATTGAAAAACTAAGTCAAAGTTCGATTCGAATTTTTTTGTTTAATTTCTTAATTTCTTTGTTGGGTTTAAGTTGGGTTTTCTAATTCTTTCTCATTTGCAGTTCAGAAGGAAAATGTCTCAAAAAAAGGGGAAAGCAGTTGCACCCTCAAAATCAACCCCTTTTCCTCTATCAAAGCAGGCGAAAACACAACAATTACTACTACTAGCTCAAGTTAGTGATAGTGTTCAAGGTTCAGGAATTGGTTCAACACCTGTTACTGAAAGTGGTGGTGGTGGTGGACCTGTTGGTGGTACTACTGGTACTAGTAGTAGGAAAAGATTGCAGCCTTTGCAGCCCTTATTGGATACTGGTGGTTCATCTCAGAATCCAATTGCAACTGATGCTGGTGGTGGTGGTGGTACTGGACCTACTGGTGGTACTGGTGGTACTGGTGTTGATGATGATACCATGTCTGACTCTCACACAAATGAAGATGATGATACAGAAGAAGAAGATGAGGATCCACTTATAGCTGCAAAGAAGAAGCAACTCAGAGCAACAAGATCAAATGTTTGGAATGAATTTACAAGGGCTGTTGTAGTAAAGTACAACAAAAAACATGAGAAAGAGGCTATTGTAGAAGGTACATGCAAGCATTGTGGAAAGGTAATTGAAGCAGGAAGTGCAAAAGGTACTACAGTGTTGAATAATCATCTAAAGAGATGCCCAAAGAGAGAACAGAACAAGAAAGGTCAAACAAAGATTGCTTCTGCAATAAAAACAGCAGGTAACCAAGCAACCAAGTTAATGAATTGGAAGCATGATCCTTTAGAAACTAGGTTATGTGCTGTGAAAATGATTGCTAAGCATGATTACCCTCTGAACATGATGGAACACTTTTACTTTAGGGTTTTTTGCAAGTCTTTGAACCCTGCTGCTAAGATAATGTCTAGGAACACAACTAGAAGTGATTTGATGAAGTTTTATGCTGACCAAAAACAAGAATTGATGGTTTTTTTGGATAATTTGAACTCAAGATGTAGTCTTACAACTGATATGTGGACTGCTAAGCATACTAAAGATGGTTATTGTTGTGTAACATGCCATTACATAGATGATGAGTGGAATTTGCATAAAAAACATTAGCCTATATGTTAGTGCCATCACCACATACAGGAGATGTTCTCACTGAATATATCAAGTCTTGCACTCTTGAATGGAACATAGATAGGAAATTGTTTGCATTGACTGCTGATAATCATGCTGTAAATTGTGTTGTTATGAGAAATTTGATTAGATGGTTAGGGAGTAAGGATTGTCTGGTTCTTGATGGTAAAATGTTTCACATGAGATGTAGCTGCCATATCCTTCATTTAGTGGTACAAGATGGGATGAAGGTAGCTGCTCAGTTTGTATTAGCCATTAGAGAATGTGTAAAGTATGTTAAGTCATCACAAGCTAGGAAAGAGAGATTTGCATTGGCACTTTCACAATTTAAGTTGGCTGCAAAGGGTGTAAACTTAGATGTTGACACTAGATGGAACTCCACTTTTGTTATGTTGAAGAATGCACTTGAGTTAAGAAAAGGGTTTGAAAGACTAGCTGAGAGTGATCCAGAATTTGTGTGTCTGCCACTTGATGAGGAGTGGGAACAAGGTAAAACTATTTGTGCATGTTTAGAAGTGTTTAATGATGTTTCTATCAAGTTTGCAGGAATTAAGTATCCAACTGCAAACCTGTATTACAATGGGGTGTATGATATTAACACATGTATAACACAGTGGGAAAATAGTGAATATCTGTACATCAAACAAATGGGAAAACAGATGAGAGACAAGTTTGATGTTTATTGGGCTGAGAGTAATCTTGTTATGAGCATTGGAGTTGTGTTAGATCCTAGGTACAAGGCAAGATGGGTAGAGTTTCTTATTAAGAGACTATATGGATATGGAAACCATGCTGCAGAGAAGTATAACAACTTCATAACACAGTTGACAGCCCTTTTCAATGCATATGAAGCACAAAACACAAATGCAGCTGAAAATTATTTTGCTAGCCGGAGCTCTGTCTCTAGCTCAAGTATGATGGATGTAGGCAGTGCAGATGAGTTTGACCCTGTCTATGATGAGTTCATGATGCAGAACAGTCAATTTGAGGTGCAGAAAAGTGAGTTAGAGAAGTACTTAGAAGAACCAGTACTTGCAAAAGGTTCACCAAAAGATGAGTTTTTGTTTGATATTCTGAGTTGGTGGAAGCTTAATGCACCTAAGTACCCAACTCTTGCAAAGATTGCAAGAGATGTTTTAGCTATTCCAGTGACTAGTGTTGCATCAGAGTCGATGTTCAGTGCTGGTGGTAGAGTGCTTACAACACACAGAACATCATTGGATCCAGAATGTGTTGAAGCATTGTTGTGCTTAAGTGATTGGTTGCCAGATTTCTTCTGTAATGGTAAGTGGTAACATTTCTGATTTCTGATTTCTCAATTCTTTGTTTTCTTAATTTCTTAGTTTGTATATCTGATTTTGTAAGTTGACTGACTCTTGATTGATTGTACTAATGCAGACATGGAAATTGTAGAAGATTGAAGTATTCATTCAAGTAGCCTAGCAGAGTAGCAGGAGTAGCACACTAGCACAGTGTGCAAAAGCAGACATGGAGCAGACATGGACTTTTTTACTTCTTACTTAGTTACTTAGCACACTTGTTACTGCAGTTGTTGTTTTTTTGTGTTTGTTTGAAGACAATTTGAATGTGGGTTGAATCCTGAAGACATTTTAGAACATGTTTGATGTTTGAACTTTGAATTTGAAGGCAGTTTATGTGTTTGAATTCTTTTTTCCAGATTTTTGCTAAGCAACCGGATTTTACCGGATAAATATCCGATATCCGATAGCTTAACACTATCGGAATCGATACTGGTTTTTCAGATCCTATAGGATATTATCGGATAACGGATATCCGATAGTCTTAACACTATCGGAATCGGATTTCCCAATATCCGACGGATATTTATCCGTTGACAGGCCTAATGAGGGGGAGTGATTGCAGGCATAATAATATGCCACCTGTCGGTGAATAAAAAATTAGAGATTAGAAGTAAATAAGGTAAGCATATGGTCATTAAAATTGAAATGATATACTCTATATTGACTGATGATTTGCGAAGTACCTGAAAGAAACTAGAGACCAGGTGAGACCAATGAGTCTCAACCAGCTTAGTCATAACACTAGCAGGTGGCATAGAAGCAGCTTTTGAGTCAATATAAGCACCAGATTTAGGGTGAAGCTCAGTAGTTGATGTAGAACCAAGCTTCGCCAAATCTGGTGCCATCCCATTTATAACTTTCTGTTTCCAAAACTGAACTAATCTTCTCGACAGTATTCTTTGAACTCTGAAATGTATTATTACAAGTAGCCAAATTAGATAACACATATGCAATACAAAGTAAGTATTCAAGTCTGTATAAAGAATAAAGCTTTTGATACTACAAGAATATAACAACTAATCATACCTAAATGCAGTTAACAACTAGATCATTTGCTCCATCATTTTTCTTCTTCAACATACAAGTACTCGGTGCATGCAGTATACCTTGCAAAAAGTCCAACAAATCTATTGATACCGAAACATTGATCTTCCACCATTTTACTGAACCATGGCTAAAAACAAGAAAACCTCAACCCTGTCAAAGTAAATATGATACTTTATCCAAAATATTGTCGTTAGAACTTATGATTCAGTAAAACCTTCAATTATAAGAATCCTAAGAAGCTATGGAAAAAAAGGAGGAAAATATTACCTCGTGTGAAATGATTATAGCTATCTCAACATCTGTGTATTCAATTCTCCATATTTCAATATATTTCTTCTTGTAATTATACCGATTCCTGTTTGTAATGAGATTAAACCAACAACAAAAACCGAAAAACCTAAAATAGCAGCAGTGTATAAAAACATAAGTAAACAACATGTGCATCTTGTAATCTCTGCCATCATCGACAGTTCCCCCTTAACAACCCTTTCCATTTTTGCCATATAAGCTCCTCCCCAGGACTTGCATTTGCATGTAAGCTCCTCCACCAGGACTTGTATTATCCATATACGCCTTACATTACCATTGATATCCACAGGTGTCAGTGAAGACATGTCTTGAGTTTGTAATGGTTGAACTTGAAAATGAACCTACATATACACAACAAAAAATCACACACATTTATCAAACAACCATTACGAATGGTACACAATATCAATGCAACGAAGATAAAAACAGATCTAATTATAAATCGAACACATTCAGAACAAAAAAAAATCATACAAAAACCCCCAAATTCCAGTAACAAAAAATCAGACAAAAAGTATCAGACAAAACACAATATTAATGCAACGAAGATAACAACAAATCTAATTAGAAATCGAACACATTTAGAACAAAAAAAAAAATCAGACAAAAACCACAAAATTCCAGTAACCCTAAAGTCTGAAAATTTGGAGAAAAATATATGATTTTTACATGTTTAATGAGAATCTAAGATAACCCAGAGAGTAAAATTCAACAAAGAAGTGAAATTTGAGGATAAAAATATGAAGAAAAAAACCCTGCAAAATTCTACCTATACAACTACACGTATTGCTAGATCTAGAGAATAAATACATGAGGCTAATAAGGCTAGGGTTTTGTACCTGAATCTTCTTTAATCTTCAAGGTTTTTCACTTGAAACTTCTTCTGTGAGTTTCAAAATCAAGTAAATATTATACCTAAGATAGATCTGATTACTGTCGAAGGAAATAGATCTGAGTTCTTATAACATAGGGTTCTGGTATACTGATCTCTCATAAGGGAAGAATAGAAGGAGGTTCTGGTATCTCATAAAGGAAGAAGAGAAGGAGAGAGATAACCGAGAGAGATTTGTGAGAGATGAGAACGACAGAGAGATAACCGAGATAGATTTGTTTCCATTTTTAAGAGATTTTCGAGAGATTTTTGAAGAAGAAAAGAGAAAGAGAGACGACAGAGAGAATAGTTCGAAGAAAACGATAAGAGAGAAAGAAGGAATGGATAAGGAATGGATAAGGAAGAGGGAAATGATGCTGCTCATCCGTAGTAATAGGGTATTATAGGCGATGGTTTTTTTGTAAATTTTTTTTTGGGTCTACGACCCCCAGTTAGGTTCGTTCCACTGTAAACTAGTTTGACTAATGTTTGGTCAATTTGACTTCTATGGCAACATCCATGGTTCAGGGTTGTGTAAGGGTCGTTCATCTGATGGTTTTTTGGAAATTAAATTGTTTATAAATCAGCCCATAATAAGGGTAGTATAATTTTTAATAATTTTGTCTACTTTATTTCTAGTGTTACCACCCCTTTTAGAGGTCAAAACACTAGCCACCATTAATAGGGGTCATAACATAGGGTTGTAATATGGACCAAATCCACTAGTGTGGGTTCTCTCACGCACTTCCTGCCAAAGAAGATATTGTTGTTGTTGATTGTTTCTATGCAAAGAAGAAACCCTCACTGCCACTGTTCTCACTTAAACGAATGTCGCAGATGATTAATGCTCTCACCTGATTGAATGCCTCACTGATTAATGCTCTTACTTGAATGAATGCCGCATCGCTATTGCTGCTCCCACATACTAATGCTTTCAGCAACTTGAAGCTCCTTCTAACCCACTTATGATTTTTTTGCAGGATCATTACCTCTTCCTAAGCACAACACTTGCAACCATGGGAAAAGCTCTATTCACGCTTGCACCTGAAGCTGCGTACGTGACCCTCATTACTGATGTACCGCAACAAGGATACTCCTGCAGCTCAGATTGGAGCTCCACCGCAGCAGATGGCTACTCTGTCACACTCAGTGTTATTACCGCAGATTGGAGCTCACCAGATGGCTGCTCTTCCCCTCACCAGATGGTTGCTCTGTCCTGAGCATGATGATGCTAAAGCCGCTATCACATTGCAGAGAAGCCTCACTGCCTGATGCAACCAATGTCCCTCACTACCTATGTTCTTGTTCCAATTTGCACCTGATGTTATTCCGAGTCATTGCCAACACCTGGTACTCTCGCTGAGAAGAAACCCTCATTACTGCCTAGTGTAAGTAATTTTTTGTTTTCTGTTTATATGCAGATATATGAATAGCAGATGAATCCATACTACAACTGGTCCCTCGCACACGCTTCTGCCTGCACCTGACTGCGTACCAACCAGCTGTGTACTTACCAAGCCACTGCACCTACTCGCATAAAGAAGCCAAAGCTCCTAAACTGCTACACCGACTCGAAGAATGATTCTCTTGTATCATAAGATGAGTGTGTATGTTTCGTTATAGTACAGTCTTTAACTAATAATGCTAAAATTGCTGCCGCACAGCAGAGAAATCCTCAATGACAACTCTTCACCTAAAAAGCATCCCTCACTAATAATGGTGCGGTCTATTAAAAAAAAAAAACGGTCAGGGTTCGAACCCATGACTTGTAACTCCCATGCTAGGACGTTAACCACTAGGCCAATGGTTCTTTGCTAGATATTGAACGAACCCGAGACCCAAAGATCCTATACCATTAGGCTAGATACTAAGCATTAACAAGCCAATACTGCAGGTACTTTCCTCACCACCACCAAGCCCATGCTACAGGTAAAGCCTCACGGCACTGAGAACAAAACCTCACTATCAACGTGCTCTGAATGTGAAGAAAGCCTCACTACAAAGGGGCCGCAATGCATAAATAATGCCTCAGTAAAGATGATTTTATTAAAGAATGCTTTATTGCCAATACCTCACTAAAGAATACCTCAATGCCTGGCGCTCTCGAGGAGAAGAAACCCTAATTACTGGCATATGCATACGTCCCAGCCCTCACCAACTTGAGCATGCTATCCTGCATCTAGTACACGACTAATGAAAAATGAACACTCAGTGTCTCAGTGAGAAGCGATGAATAATTTTAAAGGGGCAGTAAAACTGATATGGAAAAATAACACTAAAAAGAAAGTTCACGCCACAAATAAGGATGGGGCAATTGGCGCATACAAGGAAGCTCAAAACAATCTACATACCCACCTAATCACCGGTCCTGTGGCACGAATGGGGCATTACTGGTGCCGTTTGAAAAATTACAAGCTTGACATAATCTGACGATGGAACTTCACATTTTCCCTTCCCTTATTTTAATTGTGCAGGTACCTAAGAGAGCCTACACTCAAAGGCAATAGCAACAAGAGCCACAAATACTAAGCAGCAAAATCTCGAAGTACCAATGTGTACATGACAAAGAGGAACAATTTCCAATTAAGAGGTAGCACATAACCCGGCAACAACATTGTAGTACATCTCAAGTACTCTAAGGAACAACAACGATGAAGCAGTATGGCCCGAGGAAAGCAGCACCACTAATTTTCTAATAACAGAGTCCAAACAAAGCTAGCACCTCGAACTCCTATGACGATAACTGAGGTAAATACCCTGCCACAGTCTACCAAAATTCTGCGTTTTCACAAGGGCATCGGCTTTTTCTTTCACAAGCTTCTACAATCAGCTTCCAAAAGCAAAAAGGGGAAAATACCCATCACACCCCAAAAGCCAATCTAACCCAAAAGCCAATCTAAGCGTCAGATCAATAACTATAATTTGTTATCTCGTTTATTAATATTTCAGGAGAAGAAAATGATAGCACAATACAATGTGGAGCTCACGAACATCTCAGAACTAGTGCATGAAAGCAAAGCAATCCGCAATCAAGCCAACAAACAATACATGCGTGCCATATTTGCACCGGGGCAACATAATCAAGTTCAGATGGTTAAGACTTAGA
>JAJJMA010347228.1:0-13636 GCA_023529015.1 Papaver nudicaule
TTCTATTTCTTACTGTAACGAAGATGAATTGTTCTTGGGAGCTGGAGATTAGAGATGGGGAAACGATGGAGTTTGGTTCAAGATTCCTCATCGTAGATGTAATAATTGTGTTTGCCCTGGAAGAAAATGTCATTGTGTTGTTTATATATTTAACCCTAAACTCATTTGTACACTAGTTGGGCTACGGCAAACCTTGTCAAATTGGGCCCGTTTGGTGGTGTTAAGCCAGTTTCGAGCTAGCACTATGGCTAGGCTAGATTTTTCCGGTTCGTCAAGTTTTTTTTCGGAAAAATTTAAATGTGCACAATTCTAGCATATAGGTTGGGATGATTTGGCCATAAAACTTGATTTAGTTCTCAAGTTGATACAATTTGAAAAATGATTTGCATAAGTTTGGGCTGGGTTCGAAATCAGCGATTTTGGTAGGGGCAGGGACCAATAGGATTCGGGGGTGTACCAAACCAGAAAATAAATAAATAGCGATGGACAAATCTCGTCCGTTGGATGATGATTTTGGTTCCCCCTTCTAAATCTTGGTACCCGCATATATCAGTCGTCGAAATCAGTGATTGAGTGTTTGTTGAACAATTGAATATCCCGATATTATGGGATTGGAAGTGTCTGTTATGGAGTATATGGTTGGGGACTATAATGGGGAAGCATGGGAAGACCTTAGCGGATTACAATGTTCTGAACATTGCAAGGGTCTTCTCAAAAACCTGGCGTCTCTAGAGGGGGCTTACAATTGTGAAGACCCTTACTTGGTCCATCTTTTTTTTTACTCCATAATAATGATTTTTATCTATCTATACTTAATATATAAAGGGGAGCTTTTTTTGCTGACGTGTGGGTATTAGAATGTGGCATCCAACTCAAAATCAATTGGCAATGAGTGGAGTGGCCCATAGGATTATTAACTGCAGGATCTTAGATTGCCCATACAATGTGGGACTATTAGTCTCAACACGCCCCCTCACGTGTAGCCTCGTTGTGCAATGTACTCCATGTCCATTTGGTGAGAAAAATAAGAAACTTGGGGGATAACAAAAGAAAAACAATCATACAATAGAAAGAAAACATACTCCACAAATTCCCTCGCTTCATCGCAATTTTGAAGAATACAAAGTTGAATTTGGTGCCTCTCAGTCTCATTGAGATAACATGCTTTTTCCTTTCCAATGGACCAACCACTCTGTCTGAAAACAGCCAGCTCCTCACCCGATTCTTCCATACCATCATCGTTTCTTTCCGATTGATTAAACTTTGTATTTGCACTATGCAAGTGGCACGAAAGAAGTACAAGACTTTCTTTTGATTGGTACCCTTTAGCCATCGAGCCTTCGGGGCAAGCTTTATTCCCCACAAAAGACTATAAAGTACGCAAATACCTAAAGTGTAAGCAATAAAATAGCATTAGTGAATTGACAATTGTGTGAAACTAAACCGGTAACTCAAACTTAGGCCTCTTGACAGAAATTTACCTCTCAACAGGGTACATCCAATAATACTGAACGGGACCAGTAAGATTTTCTTGTTCTACTGGATAAATAGGCAAGTGCATCATTACAACAAAGAAAGAGGGGGGAAATATCATCTCTAGCATACACATTGTAATTGCAATCCGCTCTTATAGGTGGTCCAAATCTTCCATATGCAGAACCCTGGTACACAACACTCTAAAAAATAGGCATAACTCGGTCAACGCTTCACACACATCGTCAGGCAATAGTCCTCATATAGCAATCGGCAAGAATTGTTCCATTAGAACATGGCAGTCATGACTTTAAGACCCATAAGCTTTCGTTCTTTCAAGTTAACACAACGAGAAATATTTGATGAGTAACCATCAGGAACCTTGATCCTGTCAGGCTTCGACATCACATAAGAGGCAGGTGGCTTCGTGAGTTTACTTGGATTATTTTTTGCACTTGTCAGATGCAACTCTGGTCGTATTCCCATTTCCTTTAAATCTTGTCGGGCTTTGATATTTTCCTTCATCTTCCCTTCGATATTCAGTATTGTGCTCAAAATAATATCACAGATGTTCTTCTCGATGTGCATTACATCAAGATGATGGAACAATAAAAGTGTTTTCACATATGAAAGCTCCTGATAAAAAATTGACTTCTTTTCCCAATTGTGATTAAAAGTGATTGGTGTTATTTGTTTAAGACTTTCTTGATTAGCATTTTTACCAAATCAGACTTGCTCAAAATGACTCAACTGCTCAGTTATGTCATACCCGTTCAGTCGTTGTGGTGGTCCTCGATGCTCCGTCTTGTTGTTGAAGGCTATCTTGTGATTGCGCCAGTGATGTTCGGGTGACAAGAAGCGTCGATGATACATGTAACAACACTTTCTTCCATTGCGCAGTCGAAGAGAACATGCATCAGGCCCACATCACGGACATGCATATTCCCCTTTAGTACTCCATCCTGAAAGCATATCTAATGCAGGAAAGTCATTAACGGTGGCAATCAACACCACACGACACAAGAACATTTCTTTCTTTCTTAAAAGCATCGTAAATGCGTATACCAGGTTCCCAGAATTGCTTGAGTTCCTCTACAAGTACTTGCAGATAAACACAGATATCATTTCCTGGCGATCTGGGTCCGGGAATTATCATAGACAAGATGAAATTTTCCTCCTACATACACATCCAAGGCGACAAGTTGTAATTGATGAGGACCACTGGCCATGTACTATGAGGGTTTTTCATATTCCCATAAGGTTCATTCCGTCACTTGCTAATTCAAGTCGGATATTCCGAGGGTCAGACAAGAATGTTGGGTGTTGAATGTCAAAGCTTTTCCATGTTGGGTGTTGCATCGTTCTTACGTTTTGTACGATGCCATGTCATATGGGGAAAGGTTTTTGAAGACATATACAGCCTCTGGATTCTTGGATTCAACCGAAAATAGTTTTTCCCACACTGATTTCCCCGTAGTGATCTTCAAAAGAAATGATAAAACCAAATTACTAGAACAAACTAACCAACTCCAACTTAATTTTGAGAGGAAAACTCGTTTTTTGTGAAGTCAGCGGAGATTGTGACTCCAATCACGTTATATGCAAGACAAATCCAAAATTCAGTGTTTGAGGCCTTTGTTTTTCTTCTTGAGCCGTGCTGTCACGCGCGCGCCCACATAATAATAAAATGAACTCGCGGCTTATCACCGTCGGATTCACATGATCCATTCCAGATCTAAGATTTTAGTATTTCCTTATGGTTTAATGTTTTATGCATCCTTAGACTTTTATTTAATTTGAAATAAACCCTGGGACAAAAACCCAACACACAGTCGAAGAAGGTGATGGATATTGGGGCGAAAGACGAAGCCTCTGGATATTTCTTTGCGGATTTTGACTTTGTTAGAGCCATTAAAGGTGAAATTTTATAGAGATTTTTTTTATCAGTAATTTTATAGAGTTTCAATTGGGGGTGGTTTTCAAAACAACAACTTCACCATTCTGATCCAACAATTGATTGGATTAGAAAAGTTGCAGGCTTTGTTTTAAAGGGTTGTTTTTAGAAACCCTAAATTCATCATTATAATCAACAAAAAGTTGCAGCCTTCTCAAAAAAAAAATAATATTCTCGTTGATGAAAGGGTTACTTATTTCTACTTCTATTTTCAATTTTTGACTGTTGAAAATTAATTAATTAGGTTTTATATTCTGTAGATTGAGTAACTAAGGCTTTGGATTTTTGTTCAAAATGGCTTCAATGCTCAACGATCTAACAAGAATCATGTGAGCTTCAACCAGTTCTTTTCATGGTGTTCTCTTGTTTCAAGTATCTTGAAGCTGTTAATGGAGAGAGAGGAAATAATTAAATTATCTAAAAAAACCAGGGACATCTCATCTAAATAAATAACGAAATGATGGGTTCAAGAATAAATTAAATATTTCATATTTTGACAGCTAATGATCATAGAGAATCAACGGTGGAGAGCTGCGACCGTAAAATTGCTATCACGCGCGCGCGCGCGCGCGACTCTTTCTTCTTACTTTTATTTATTTTGTTTCTTTTGAATGGAGATGAATTTTTGGAATAATGAAGATCTTAGTGGAAGATGCGGAAAACGACCGAGTTTGGGAAACAAAACCTCTTTTTTTATATAAAGTATAGTAAGTAAACACTAATTACTTTTGGGGAGGTTTTGCCAAACCTTGGTTGGGCCTTTTTGGTATTACCCATCAACTTTAGTCTCTCGAATGTCAATTAGGGCTGAGCAAAATACCTATTACTGTCTGATCCACCCTACATTTTGATGCGTGGATACCCGATCTGTGCATCGGTGAACTGGACACATATGGCGTGCAATATCCGTGGAAACTTTTGGCAATTTTTTTTTTTCGAATAGTTAAGGATATATTAAAAAGAAAAAGTCTGTACAAATATACAGTAGTTACATATAACAGATGATGTTTCAGAGAACGTCTAAACACCAAGAGCTCAACAGAGCAGCCAAAGTTAACTAAAGATTGATGATTGTTTCCCAATGAAACAACACCTGGCTTGCTGAATATCCTTTGAAAACCTGAGTTTGTGAGCACCATATCGTTACAACAAGCTTAACCGCCACTATTAAATCCTCTTTCTTCCGCATTTTGCCCCCATTTACTCTTGCATTCCTTTCCAACCACAACTCCCAGATTATAGCATACGGCAATATAGCCCAGATTGTCCTCTTTCTTTCACTAAATCTTCCAATCCTCCACCTTATCAGTTGATACTTAACTGATTTAGACCATACCCATTTAATGTACCAGGTTACCAAAAAAAAAAAAACTCCAAAGTTTCATCGCCCAATTAAGTTTGAAGAAACGGCTTAATTGGAACATAAAAGTTCCAATCATTCTTGGAATAGGAAGCGCCATGCTTTCCTGCATCACAAAGATGGATTAAAACACTAATTGTTCAAAATACTCATACACGGTCACTATAGAACATGCATGAACCGTTAGATTAAATTCCTAAAACCAACGATCACAAATCAACCATAGGACAGATCTCTAAGCCATATAAGCCCCGGATTTTATTGTTACTGCACCCTATTCTCTGCAGTCAAAACCCAAACTCGGACCATTCAAAATCAGCAACAGATCTCGCTATCTCGTGTTCTTTTTCTTGATGATCTATAATAACAACTTTCCCACGCAATGTGTTTTTCTCTCCAAAATCCAATTTTTTTTTTTTGCCTAGTTCAACTATTTCTATCATGAAATGGGTAGGGGCGGTTCTGGGAAACCAACACCATCTTGGGTTAGTAGGATCTTATCAGACTATTATCATAAACAAATGGTTGGTTTTCCATCTTGTGCTTTGATGGGCTCCTTATGTGATGTTGCTATTCGTCACGGTAATTGCTGCTCAGCAAGTAGAATGTTTCTAATTAAATGATATAAATCATGGTTTTATTTGTTGAGGTTAATATTTGTATCCAAAAAGAAGGATAATGATGAGTAACTTAATGGATTGTTGGTTGAATAAATTTCCTTCTACAATTCTTCTTATAGTAGTTTTTACTTAAGTAGCAAACTCCATAGTGAGATGTTGTTTCAGATGTAATTTTAATACCGAGAATGAAGCGAATATTTCAAGTAGCGGAAGCTACAAATTTTTTTAATGAAGTTCTCAGTTATAGAAAAGGGGTTCTCCTTTGTGATGTTTGCGTGAGTTGCAATAATAAGATTTTCAGATTATATACGAAATCCATCTCTAATTGGTAATCATCTTGTCTTTAATTGCGGTTTGTTAGGTTCGATTGCAGGTGTAGCCTTTTATACGAATGAGTAGTATTTACAATCTTTTTATGGTTGTTTTGACTTGTGTAGCAAACTCCTTGATTTGATGTTGTTGCAGATCGCAAAGGGTAGCAACCAGAGAGAGTTGCAACCAGTATGAACTAAACTGGGAGTGAAAACCAAAAATTATTCTTCTAAATGTAGTAAACATGAATGTCTAGCTTGAGACACTCAAGTGTTGCTAGTCTGTTCCAACATTGCAAGGATCGCAAAGGGTTTTGCTTTCTTGCATCACAACCACCAATCAAAACCATGTTTTTTGATAGATGTATTAGACTTGCAAATGACTAATCTCTTAATCTCAAAGATGTCAAATTTTGCATTAAGACCATGTGTATCTTCCTCTTTTATAATAAAAGCTGAAGCTTAGTACTTCTAAAAAATTGATATCATTTCATTCCTAGTACTCGTAGTCAAATGAGCTGTTTTACTACGATTATGTGGTCAGGAAAGGCAGGATTATATCGGGTACCTGCATGTGAGGAAGACTAATAACATTTGTTGGCATCAGTGTGCTACAAAGGAAATGCTAGATAAGGAAAGTAAAAACTACTTGCGAAACGGGTCATGGGATTTGTATAGCAAGGAGTTGCCATTGCAAGAGCCGTTCTCAAGAATCCAGCTATGTTGCTACTTGATGAACCCACCAGTGCACTAAATATAGAGTCTGAATATGTAGTTCAACAAGGCTGAGAGTGGCACCACCAATGGCGAATTTTTAATTGTAGCCACGACCGTAAGCTCATTATATTTTTTATATGGGATATTTCAGGAACATTTAGCCACCACCAACTCCAATAGCTTCATTCAAAAATTTGTAGGGTTTCTCGTACTACCCTTTGCAAGTCTGATTAATGCAACCTTCATTAAGCTTTCTTCATTATCAATTTACTCCAATACCTTGAAATTGTTTGAGAAACGAAAAATGTTGATGTTGAGCCAAAATAGATTGATTTCGGCAGAGTTAAGATGCTACACAAAACCTCTCAAACACAATCACGGTTGTCCAGTCCAATGATATGTCGGTCAGAAAGGATGGCCAGTTATATACTGATTCGTCCGTTAGATCATAGATACTTACTTAAAACAAATCAACGATCAAAATTTAACCAAAACTATTAGGGCAGATCTCTTAGCCATATATAATCATTAGTTTTCCCTTCTTTCCAGGTCCTTCCTCTTAATGTGTAGTAAAGAAAGGAAACCATAGAACTAAACTACATAACCATCAGATTCATTAAAAAATCATGGCCGATGAAGCATCATTAATAACTACAACAATGTTCTCTCACCGTGATATTTCCTCTCAAGTTTAAAATGTTTCAGATCCTGTTTCGGTTGAAATCATTTCAGAAAATCTCTTGTCTTCAACACCTTATCTTATCTTCAAATCTTCTTTGGGTTGAAGTCTTTTCTGAAAATCTCTTATGTTCAGCACCAGTCATAGTTTCGACTCTGATTGGATTAGACTATCTGTGCTAAATGACGTTCTTAGTTTCAACAGTGTTGTTTTATCTGTTAGTTAAGAAAAAGGGATCTCCTTTGTATTGTATGCAAGTATTGCCAATTTAATCTATTTAGGTTATATTTGTAATGCTGGTTTAATTAGTAATCACTAATCATGGATCATGGAACTTTGATGTTGTTGTTAATTGTGTCTTGTTTAGTTCGATTGTAGTGTATGGATTTATTTATTTTTGTTTGTCTAAGTTTATCAATTTTAATAAAATTGCTTTATGCTCACTGAGCCGGATACTTTTACCAGTATGAAGTATCTAGTGGGTTCGATTGTGAAATACTAAATTGGGACAATAGCACTTAATAGATCTGGCAAAAAGGAAATGATGTGCATGTTTCACCAAATTGGCAGTATCAGAAGTTTTTTTGTTTTACGAGATTTCATAATCAGACTAATATCACCATGCACCAAGTATGGATCTGCGTTTTGCATATATAGGTTAGATATCCTGAAATCAGATTAATTTTTCATGTTCAGCTTCACTGTATAAAATTATAGCTAGTCAAAAGCAAACAGAAATGGCATCAAAAGACATAACACCATGTCTTGTGCAGCATACACCAATGGAAGGAGTATAAATAAGTACAACATTTTCAATTAGATGGAGAAAACAAAAAATTGCAGAATCAATATTAAGTTAACTATGAATCAACAACTTTACTTCCCCAATCATTTCAATGGATCTGTGTTAATTTCGCATAACTTGGGATGTGGTTGACCTTCTTCTGTGTCCTGCAAACAAATTTTTCCTCAGATGGTATGTTTAGACTCCCACGTCGAGTGGAATGATAGCTGCATTCGCAGCACCTTGTGGATGCTTTCATATCTTATGGGCTGTATTCCTTGGACTAGAAATTGTGAGAATAAACTATCAAGGCCTACCTCAAATTGAATCTGCCACGTGTATTAACTACGTGAATCATTCAGGGTGAATCAATCCTAGGGCAGATCTGCAAGGCCCTATAAGTAGAAAACAGTTTGTTCCCCAATTTCATTGTTCTTCCTCCCTCATATGCGCAGTCTAAATCCAAACCCTAAACCCTGAAAAATCAGCAGTAGATCTCGTGTTCTTCTTCTTCACCCATCATCAATGGAAACAAAAACATGATATCCATGGCCATCCACAACAACAACTTCCCCTCGCAATAAGTTTTCCTCTCCAAAATCCAAGAGTTGTCCCATTCTTTACTCTACCATTTTGGAAGATAATTTTCTCATACAGCAATATGGTCATTAACAAATAATTAGTTGGTTTCACTTACTGCCTCAAATCTTTTTTGAACTTTAAAGTGGTGGAGTCGAGATTAATGGACAAGATCTTTCACCAATCCGTTTTTTTTTTTCAAATTTAACATTTGTATCTAAGTTTAATCTTGCACTAACATTTCCTTTTGGTTTGTGTTTTGATCAAAACCTTTTGGTTTGTGTTGGTGGTTGAATAAAGTGGGAATGGCAGTATACAATTCTGCTTCTAGTTGTTATTTCAGATTTGCTTTTACTACTACAAAACCAATTGCATATTTCTCTTTTTTAAAAGAAAAATTTGATCTCATTTAGTTACTAGTATTTGTAGTCGAATAAGCTGTTGGCGTTGCTTTAATACTTTGATTACATTGCGAGAAATTGATTGTGGGATTTGTTTATTTCCCTAAATCCTGGTCAGGCAAAACTTTTTTTGATTTACCTGTTGTTAACGATCTTCCATGGTAGTTTACCAGGACGAAACTTAACGTAGATATGGACACCATGTATAAAACTTGGTTGTGTTCTCGAAGAATCCTATGATGTGCTTATTATTTAAGGCTACAATGTTGAGCAATCTTCTTTACATATTATGTTGCCGTCACCTATTCAAACTTTGAATGCTTAGCTTTTCTGCTTTATTTGGCAATCACTCATGGGTGCATTGACAACTATACGGTATACAAACCATTTCTCATTTTGAATCGCTGTAAATCAGTGCCCGGGTATTTGAATATGGTAGTGAAAGGTATGGAATATCATCTCGATATAGTGTATGATTTGAAAACCTCAAAGTTTGTAAATTGGGCAGCACTTTTCTGCCAGTACAACGGCAATGTAATCCAGAGCTATAACGCAAATCTTGGTACAAACTCATTGCATGTATCTTGAGATTAAAGTGAAGGTTCTTATTGTTTCCAAGTCATGTAAATCTGCTTTCAGTTGATCTCATTTCATTGCTAGTATTTATAGTCAGCATAAGCTGTTGTCCCTGCTTTGTTTACTTCAATTACATTGTGGTGAGCAGTCCACCAACATTGTGAAAACAAAATTAAAGCACCTATCGAAGGAAGGGGTGACACCAAAAGAATCTGGTACGTTGGAGTTGGATGATGAATATGATTCCCCCTTAAAACATTTTTGGCAGCAGCCCATAGCAACGGTAAATTTCGGTCAGCAACCATGGTCAGGCAGTAGAACATGCCTGAGCCGTTAAATGAAATGGTAAAAAGAAACCAACGATCAGAAATCAACATCAGGGCAGGTCTGTAAGCCTTATAAGAAGAATAGTTCATTGTTCCTCCTCCCTAACCTCCGCAGCCAAATCCAAACCCTAACCCTAAAAATTCTGGCTCCCTCATGTTGTTTTTCTTCTTCTCCGCAGTAAAACAAAAAAATCAAATCCATGGCCATCCACATAAACTTTCCCTCACGATGAGTTTTCCTCTCCAAAATCAAAGATTCCACTTAGACATCATTCTACCATTTTGGGAGCTTATTCTCTATTGGAGCAAACTTGGAGTACCGGGATACCAACACCATCTTGTGGTAGTACTATGATCCTATCAGAATATGATTATAAATTAACAAACACTTGGTTCTCCTTGAGTTTTCATTCTCTTTCCGTCTTGTGCTTTGATGGGCTCCTTATGCGGTATTTGTCACCAGCAAATGAATGTTCCATATGCTACTAATCTGGGTTTAATTTTGAGGGTCAATATTTAGAGTTATTAGTAAACCCATAAGCAGATTTCCTTTCCTTTTTAGTTTTTAATTGTATTGTTGGTTGAATAAAGCAATGAAAAACTTACTATTCTTCTTGTTGTTGTTATTAGTAGTGTTTAAACCTCCATGATTTGATGTTGTTTGTGATCTACTTTTACTACTAGTAAAACATAAATTTGTTACTTCTCAAAGTTTAATCAAAGAGATTTGCATTGAGTATGAAGAAAACTGTGGGCGAAAAGAAATCTTTTAACTAGGGCCTTGCTTTCCTGCATAACAACCACGAGTCGAAACCCATGATTTTTAGTAGATGTTGAGACCTGCAAATGACTAATTTCTTAATCCCACACAAGATGTCTAATTTTGCGTTAAGACCAATGTGTATCTTTCTCTTTTTTGATATCATTTTCATTGCTAGTATTTGTAGTAAAATGAGTTGTTTTACTTCGATTACAGGCAGGATTAAATCAGATACTTGCATGTGAGGAAGACCAATAACATCTGTTGTAATCAGTGCGCCACAAAGAGAATGCTAAATCAGGGAATCTAAACGAGAAATGGATCATGGGATTTGTAGCCAAGAGTTGCAATTGCAAGTGGTTCTCAAGAACCCAGCAATGTTGCTACTTGATAAAGCCACTAGTGCACTTGATGTCCAGTCTGAACGAGTAGTTCAAGAAGCGATTAATGCAGAATCGAACTTCAGTAATGGTGGCACATATATAGAGGTTGTCTACTATCAAGAATACACATGAGATCTCTGTTCTGCAAGACGGGAAAAGCATCGAGCAAGGGAATCATTCTTCTCTGATCGAAAACAAGAATGGACCATACTACAAATTAGTATGTTTACAGAAACAACTACAACAACAACAGCAGCAATGATATTAACACGTAAGTTTTTGTATAAGTCTATATAAGATACAAATGGCGACGATAATTCAGAAGGTCTACTGCACATTATATTTCTTCTATTGTTTTTCTTGTATGGTGCAAGCAAATTAACCAAATTGGTTTGATTCCCTTGCGGATAAAGATTGATTCCTACTGAAAATGAGATGTATCGCTCTAGGCAGAGCAAAACCCAATCGATTCGTCAAGACTGACATTACCAAATTTAGCGACCAAGAATATGTCGCATGGTTCAACTTAGCTTTGCCAGTATCTATCACGGTCTCCGGCCACAGGCCATAACCTTGATATTGTTCTTCCTCTCTATTGTCAAACATTTGTGGTTTCCTGGGGACAAAAAAGAACCGTAGACGTAAACATGTGTATTTTGACCGGCCGTTTTATAAGACGGTCAATTGATGCCTTTGGGTCATAGACTGATGGAAAACTTGTTTGACCGATGAAATTCCTTAACGGCCGTCTGAATTATTTGACGAAAATACCCTTACTAAGTTATAATAACTCCCTGTTTAAACTTTAAAATGCTGAATCTGATCCACCCCAATTCAGTGAAATCTCTGCAAATGCACAGATTAGAAGAAGCAGAAAAATTGGAGAAGATGAAATTTCAATTACTTCATTCGTTCTTAATTAATCTTCTTCTTCTTCATCTCTGATGACTGCATCATATTAGTATTCAGCAGTGTTATTATGAATTCCATTCATTCAATTGCTCCCTCCACATTCTGGAAAGATAAGCCCTAAGGTTTGCCTTACATACGACAATTAAGTAAAATCTTTCATGGGTTTTCTTCAATTTTCTTGTTTGATTTATTCCTTGCTGCTGTTCTGATCCAAAAACGTATCATGTATGAACTTTTGAGTCTCCCTATAACTATTTAAGAAACCTTTAAGAAATTCTTGTTACTGATTTTAAAAAGGTTAGTTAATTTTAGGTTTCAAGATGTATAAATATTATGGTTTCATAGATGCACATAAGGTGTTTGGTTTTAGTTCTTAGATAGGATATGTTGTATGCTGTGTGTGGGGAATAGGCTTGGTGCCCCATGGGTATGGTGTGTGGAGGGGAATTGGCTTGGTGAGTCAGCAGGGGGCATCTATTTCCCAAGTCAATGTTGCCTGCTTGTCCAAAAAATAAATATCCAAGTCAAAAGGGAAGGGAGATAATGGGGCTGCAGTTTCTTCCATAGCATTTCAGAACTTGGTTTCTTTCTCTGTTCATTAATTTCATGTGGTGTTGTTGGTATTTTTCTTAACTCTTCTGGATACAAAAAAGGAAATGGTCAACATTATTGGAGATGATCGATTTCATGGTACGATTTTGTTTTTGTAATAAACGATTTTATTAGTTATGTCGTATTGGAAGTGGTGATAGTTTTTTTCTTTTTGTTTTTGCTGACTGATTTTGGATTGAAAACATGATCAAGAATCTGATGAGGAATTCGAATGTGGATACTTCACTCTGAAGCGGCTCAATGCTGCTACTCAAAATTTTAGTTCACAGAATAGGATATGCATGAGCAGCTACTACAAGGTTAGCTTCATTACGGTTTCACATACACGCAGTATATGTGTAATGTATACTTTAAGCACATTAATTTATTTGTTACAATTTACAGTGTTTAGAGCTTCTCTAATGGTGGTTGTGTAAATTTCCTATGTGGCACTATGGGAAAACATCCTATATAACAAGTTTTCCTAGATATAAGGATTAAAAAGAATTATTCTCCAACCCACATGTATCTTTCCCTTGTTGTAATATAATTTTCAAGTTAATTTGTAGATTTTATTAACAAAAAAAATATATTTTCTCTTATATTTAATAAATTAGATTTATTTTAGTTAATAAAAGCTGACATGGATGGGAAGACATCCTCTAAGTGAACCTCTCTTCCCAAAATTAAGGCATATATTAATTGTAGAGGTTAGGGTTGGAGAATCATTTTAGCAAAAATGAACATTGATCCTACGCGGATGAAGATATTTTTCCTCACACACAATTCCATTGGAGAAGCTCTTAGACTTGTGATGATGTATGTTTATCTGCAGGGTATTCTTCCTAATGGGATGAACATTGTTGTGAGACGAATATCTTTATATAACGAAGATACAAAATTTATACTTCAAAATGAAGTAAACGTGGTGTCTACCTTGAGACACCCAAATGTTGCTAGACTGTTCGGATTCTGCACAGAGACACCAGGCCTACTAGTGTATGAGTACATGCAAAATGGTTCCCTTTATGGAGCTTTATTCGGTAATGATTGGTTACAACTGTAGAGCTTTATAACAGTTTCGGTTAAACCAAATGATTGATATGTACTTATGATGCAGGCAATGGGAATTTGAAGAAAAGGCTCAATTGGCACATCAGAGTTCAAATATGTCTTGGAATAGGGAAGGGCCTTGCTTTCCTTCATCAGA